>CAEFZP010000973.1:0-37913 GCA_903064625.1 Mallotus villosus
TTACACGTTACTGTCTCTTGTTATCCGATCAAAATTTGAATATGCTTCATACGTTATGTCCTTTTCTTCTTTCAGAAACAGTTTATCAAGTGCATTTAACAAAATTGTCATACCAGCGTCTTTGTTCAGGTCATCAATAGGTACTTCCATAGCTGTTTCTCGTGCTCGCCAGGTTAGCACCAAAGCCACCGCAAGTGCCTGCTTCTTTTTTTTAAGATCTGTAACTCTGTGTACACATTTCGACTTCATTTTTCTAGCTTCATATGACCTTCCTTCGTCGAAGGTCGGCGGAATCTTGTAACTTGCGGCAGCCATCCTCTGCTACCAATGTTAACTCATATAACAGTGTTTCGTTTACTCCGTTTTGATGGTCACACTCCATATTCCCCAGTACAACACACGCAGTAACTACATCCGGTCCCCATCAAAGTAAAGGTATCAGCAGCAGCATGTCCAGCGCTCACAGCACATCCCACAGCTACAGAATGCTCAGCAACCCTGATGATGGAGTCCTCGGCCGCATGATGGGCATGTTGAGAGAGTCTTGGCCAGGGTGGAGCAGCGTACTCCTGAGCGTAGTCAACGCTACGTACGTAGTCAGCGCTCCAGCCCTTTCAGCTCTCCGCCGTGTGGAGTTTGTGGAAATGCTAATCACTCCACCATGTCTCATTGCCTATCTGACCGTCTCTGTTTCAAGTGTCTGGCCCCCGGTCACTCAAAGGAGCACTGTCCAAACAATGCCCCGCCCCAACTCAGCCCAGCTTCGGGAAACTAGCTGACCTGTATTCAGAGGGAGGCAATACAGGTCATGAGGAATCCTCCCACTCGCTAGACGCCAATATTTTGGATTCAGCTTTTGATTTTGCCAATTCTTCTCACTTTCAATCAGCAAACATTGTGTATCAGAATACTCAGAAGGTGTACTGGCAGTGACAGCTTATTTTACGTACAAGTGAAAGTGGGAGGCAAAGTGACTCTTGGGGGTATGCTAGATAGTGGCTCAATGGCATGCGCAGTCAGTGATACTGCTATGTGTAACCTGCTCTCTGCTGGAGCAGTGTGTGAAGCAGATAGATTCTCCACTGATGTGACTCTCATTGGCGTTGGAGGTCAACGAGTGCATCCGAAGTCATGGGATAACCTTTGTGGGGCTTGGACTGAAGATCATCTGTGGGAATTTTGAAGAAGATTCGACAAGAATTGTAGAAGAAGTAGCGAAAAAACGCTTTTCCTTAACATTCAAAATGGCGGAGAATCTATATAACTGGGTATGATGTCATAGGGATGTCTTGATCCAGGGAATCCAACGATACCTCATTTTGGAAAATGTGGCATATTGTTCAAAAGTAACGTGTTTAAACACACCTTCAACTTTGACCCATTGGTGGCGCTAGACGGTTGGAATGGGAGACATGAAACTTGGTGAAATTGATGAGGGGACTGGTCCCAAAGAGTGTGCCAAATTTCACAACTTCTGAGCTTGAAGTCAGCATTCTACATTAACATGGAGGTTAATAACTGCAAAATGATTGTACCGACGATTGTAGTTGAAGGACAACATGATGACATGATTATTGGAACCAATGTGATCAAACACATTCTGTGTGAGTCGAAGTATAATACGTACTGGACAGCAGTCTCATCACCGTCATCCACAGATACTGAAACCGAACATTTTCTCTCCATGCTGGCTGGCTTGCATAGATGGGGTGATGGTGAAATGCCTGACAAGATACGCACAGTACGTTTCAACTCAGCTACTTGCCTTCAGTCCGGCTGTGAATATCTCTTGTGGGGAAAACTGAAAAAGCCCACTCACGTGTCTCCTGGTAGTGCAGTGATGACGGAGCCGACGTCAGCACGGTCTGCGCCCAAAGGTCTCATGGTCGTGTCGTGGTCAGCTATCTGGGCTGACACAGGTTGCTTTAAGAAACGTCTCGGAGAGGCAGAGTTCAAGTTCAGATGCAAAGGCTTTTATTGTCATCAACAATTGGGGCACATTCGCTAGGTGTCTCTCGCAGAGACCACCTCCCTAACATGAGTTTCTAACAAGTATTTATACGGTTCATCGGACATCCCATCATTTGTACATTGAACCTGTCTGTGTGAATAGCTTCCTTACTATTGATCTAATCAATATGTGTGTGTGTTTACTTTTTGTCTTAGAGAGCCAGCCATATCTGCATTTGGTCGTTCAATATCTCACTGTAGTCAGCTAAAGTTCTTCAATCTGGTCTGTCCGACCAGGTCAGCGTGCTATATTTTCGGGGCAAGCCTCTGAAAAGAACCATGGTGTTTTAGTTATTCAAACATGTAATGTTCTAGTTATGACCTGGGATGACGATCATTTTGTTTACATGACCGTGTCAGCAATAGTGCTTTGCTGCTTTCTGCTTAGTGGGCTATATTCTGAATGTACGCGTGTATAATTGGTAGTCGTTTGGTCTAAGATGACCGCATAGGCCAAATGTATGTTTAATGCAGTTTTTGGCCCACGAGAGTCGCCAGAGTTGTCACACCCTTGTGGGCAGATGGAAGGGTTCCCTTGAAAGTGATGAATGTCTCTGAAAAGCCTTTGATTTTGAGACGGAACGCTAAGCTTGCTGACCTGGTGCCCTGTGTCGCTTTGGAAGATTTAGACCTGGTCAGTGGTCATCAAAGCACTTCCACCGTGCCTGACACCCCTGTCTGTCCTGATGTGAGATGTGCTGGGGGGAAGCTTGAGTCCATCGGCCTGAGTGAACTGGATATCAGCCGGTGTGATGCGTCACCTGAATGTAAACACAAATTTTCCGAACTTATTGTTCGTTACCAGGATGTCTTCTCGCACAGCCACTTTGACTGCGGCAAAGCAGAAGAGTTTGTTCACCGAATCCACTTGATTGACCAAAAGCCGTTCAGGCTTCCTTTTCGACGTGTGCCACCGAGCCAGTACCAAAAACTGTGCCAAGTCTTAAGTGAAATGGAAGAAAAAGAGATCATTCGAAAGTCAACAAGTGAGTATGCCTCACCATTAGTCCTTATCTGGAAGAAGAATGGTGATTTGCGTGTGTGTACTGACTTCAGGTGGCTGAACAAGAGGACTTTGAAAGACGCTCACCCTCTGCCACATCAAGCCGATTGCTTGGCAGCACTTGGTGGTAATTCACTGTTCAGCACAATGGATTTGACTTCAGGGTTTTATAACATGCCCTTACATGAGGACGATAGGAAGTATTCAGCGTTCACTACACCTTTGTTATGCTATCTAGATGATATTTCGGTTTTTGCTCCTGATGAAAGTTCTGCCCTCGCACGTCTTGAGATGGTGTTCAACAGACTCCGTGCTCACAACTTGAAATTGGCTCCTAAGAAACGCGCTGCGTTAACGCAAGACCCTTATCGGGCAATATCATTTGAAATGATTACGTTAGTTGTTTCCACTTCTGTTGTCGATTCGAAGCAAACAGGATCGACTTAGGTGGGTAATGTTAGCATTACAGCTTAGCAAACAAACTATCGTGATTCAACTCAGCTTCAGTTAGCTCTAGCTATCTTGCTGAAAAATATATCTGGACAAACATGCATCTTGAATTGTAGATTAACATGACAACATGGGTTATTTATTTGAATGAAACACAGTCAAAAACATGAAATAACGTTAGCCACATTGCCTATAAAACTAAATCCTTACACATTCTACCGACGCTAGATACAGGCGCTAGATACAGGCAGGATACGTTAGCATTGCTAATAACTGAGAGACAATATCATACTCAGCTTGAGGTTGTGATGAACATAGGGTCGGAACAGCACCTCTTTTCAGCAACAGCTTCATAGCAAATCCTGCTTTACATCGTCCCAGGTTTTAAAAACTGTCCTCTGTGAAATGGTTCGAGCAAATGTGTAATTGAGGGTCGAACTGCACAGGGGATCTTCTCATAGACTAACATCACAGCCCGTCGAGTGTTTTGTTCCTTGGGAAGACTCTGACAAGTGTCAGCATTCCCTGTATAGGCTGGAACACTGCATTTACGACCGTAGTCCATTTTCAATATCCTTCTTTGTAATTCCGTGGAAGTACACAGAGCAGCGAGCAGCCCATTTTGGTGCGTGACAAAGGTACAGACCAGAGCCCAAAAAATTGGAGTGTGGTGTTTTTTTCAAAACCGATCGTTTTACAGCTAAAACAATTTATTGTGAGATTTGCATAGGAAGGAGGTGTCAATGGTTTTTGGAATTCACTGTATGTCCATTTTACCCACTGAACTGTCGTTTTTCAACTGTGACAAGGTAAATTCGGTTCTGCAATCAATGACCCCTTTAAATAAGTTAAAAAGAACCCAACAAAATCTAATGCTAAAATGTTATTGTGCTAAACATCATGAGTGGCCCTGGGAACCAACTGATTTTGGCTTCCTTGTCACATCGTTTATGCCCTAAAAATCTCCTCCCTTTCGGCTAAATCCAAGCACAGGTGTCCACAATCCTCTTGCAAATCAAAATGTGATTGTTTGTGGACAGTGAATCACATTTGTTGATCTTGATCTACATTTGTGGAAAGTCATTTACACTTGCGGAAACAGTTTTACATTTGTGCTTCGTCATACACAAATTCGCAACACTTCTGACCTCGTTTTGAGCCCATATCTTTCCCCCTCTCTGACAGACACACTTTTCCTATTGCTCTCTCACACACACAGGATCTCTCTGTGACAACCAGCGCAGAGCTTCTGCAGTAGTGCAGGTCCACACACACAAACACACACAGGGCAATCCTCCTTTCGTCTCTTCCCGACAAGTGTAGGAAATTGCCACCTCCCTGAAATAAGTCTCTGCAGGTTGGGATGTCTGCCATTCTTTTTCCATAAGCAATCATGATTCATTTCAGAACAGTGTAACAAATATTCCAAACAGTGATCTATGGTTCTGTTCTGCTAATGCAAAGTGGAACTGGTTAAATGTCTGGTTTTGGTTACAATGACTAAAACTCAGTTTCTTTGTATACCAGGTAACATCTCAGGTAAAGCGAATGACATCTGTAGGTTGCAGCTCTGTGTCTGTCAAGTGGCACCGGTTCAACACTACAGTGCCCTCTCCTGTTCAGGCCCCCACTCAGCTGTCTGCTCTGTTTAATGATTGCCACACTCTGGTCTATGGCTTTGTTCAACATTGTACCCAGGTATGTGTCAGTCAGTCAGTCTGTCAGTCAGTCAGTCAGTCAATTAGACTGATTTGTCCATATGTGTTGTTGTAGGCCACTCTTTTATATGACTTAAGGGATGAGGAGATAAAGACGATTGTGTCCACCTCCGAGCTACAGAAGACAAAGGGCACAGTAAGATCAACAATCAAACACACTGTCTGTCATCTAAACTTCCAGTTTATTACGCATTATTCTGCACATTTTCTGTTGGATACAGTGGTGTTTTGTGTGTATTTTCAGTTACTTCATAAGCTCACAGCAAGTGCTGTCATCAGGGACTTTGAGAATGGAAGTCTGCACACTAAAGAAGCTGAACATGAGGTATGTTTACTTTAATGACAATTGTAGAAAATCATGCACCAATAAAAAGTTTACTGTTCGAAATGTCAACACCCCGTGGTTAGATCAAGAATTAAAAGATCTTATGAAAGAGAGAAATGTAGCTAAACAAGCAGCAATCCTATCTAAATTCAAATCGGACTGGCAAATATATTGTAAACTTAGAAACTTTGTTACTAAGTTAAATAATAAGAAAAATTCATTGTTTTACAATAAGAAAATTACAGAAACAAAACATGATAGTAAACAATTATGGAATACATTGAATAATATACTAAGAGGAAATAATAAATCAGCTCCAGGTTTCATAAATAAAATAAATCATCTTAAAAATATTACAGTCACATAAAATAGATGTATCAAATACATTGATAAATAAGATAATGGAAGGTAAAACATGTAGTTTTAAATTCAAAAGTGTCAGTGGTTCCAAAGTGGAATTACTTCTGATGAATTGTAAAAACAAACCACCATGCCAATAGTTTCAATCATTGCTCCTACTATTGCTCATATAATTAATATGTGTTTTATGGTAAATATATGTTTGCAAGCATGGAAAATATGTGAAGTTGAACCTTTCTCTGGTTCAAACAGTAGACCAATACCTTTATTACCAATTCTCGGTAAAATAATGTTTCTCTGTTTTTCACAAAACATATTATTATGGATGGAAAGTTATTCGACAGAGAGATGACAGTTAGTTTACTTTAATGGAAGTTTTTCAGAGATAAGGGTCGTGGAACATGGTGTGCCTCAAGGAAGTTGTCTTGGGCCGCTCCTCTACACAATCTTTACCAATGATGTTCCATCTGTTTTAGATAAAGCAAGCATTTCAATGTTTGCTGATCATTCCACTATATATTTAGCAGGAAATGATATTGATGATATAAATATAAAAGTACAGAGAGAGCTACAGTTAGTGGTGGACTGGATAAGGAGTAACAAATTGATTCTCAATGTATCTAAAACTACTGGTTACCACCTTGATTACTGTTCTGTGGTTTGGTCCAGCACCTCAACAATTAATATAAAAAAACTACAAGTGATGCAGAATAAAGCGGCACGTGTGGCTCTCTCATGTGGGTTTAGATAAAATGTTGATAAAATGCATGAAAGCCTCTCATGGTTCAAAGTTAAAAACAGGTATGTGTATTCACTAATGTCTTTTTTACATAACGTTATAACAAACAAAACACCTTTTACTTTAAATTCAAAACTATCTTTTAGTAATGATATACATCATTATCCAACAAGGCATGCGGTAGGAGGTAGTTTTATTTTACCTAGAGTGAAAACCAAATCAATTCAACGTTCAGTTAGGTACAGAGCAATGTGTGAATGGAACTTTCTTCCAAATACCATCAAACAACAAAACACTCAGTATGGTTTAAAAAAATCACTTAAGAACTCTGACCTTATACATATTGAAATATACATTTCAATATTTAATATCAATTTAGAGAGATTCTGTCATAGGGCTTTTAGTTATATCTTATTTAAAATGAAATAATAAATTTTTTTTTATTTTTTTAAATCTATTCGGGGTAGCGTAATCTTTTCAATTCTTTCAATATTATTTATTTGTATTCTTTCTTTTTTGTGTGTGATTAATTGTGTTAATTGTAAAATATGATTTGTAATCTGAATAATGTCTTGTGTGTATGGTGTGAAATGTCATGTCGTAAATTGTATTGTCACATGATAGATTGTAGGACCCCAGGAAGAATAGCTTTCAGCTTATGCTGAAGCTAATGGGGATCCAAATAAAACAAACAAACAAATGTGAATACAATGTTTAGTGATTTTTAAAAATGTATTATGTCTAAATTGTGTATTCTACTAAAGCAAATGTATGTGTGTGGGGGGTCATGTTCTCAGGAAAGGAAAGCAGAATTGAAGTCCTTCATTATTGAGCTGAGCAAGGAGTTCTCTATTCTGTCCAGGTTCACCAGTTTTGTGGCCATCGAGGAGAGGGTATGTCTATTATGCATTGATGTAAGATTAGAATTGATCTGTACTTATGTACTATGAGCAGCCTCTGGTATTAGAATAACTGACCCCAGACAACTCTTTAAACAAAAAAGGTATTATTTACTGAACGATAACTGAGATGTACAAATTATATTTAAAGTCTACAGCTACAGACAACACGATACAATACAAACAGACAATACAACACAATAAGGCCATGCACAGGACCTCCCAAGACGCTGATCAGTCAGAGAACGTAGGGTGTTGAGCCGCATGCTACGGACGCTGCTGGACTGTTTGCCACGACATGGCGGAGGGGATGATTGACATTGCCCATGATGGCCAAGAGCTTGCCCCGCATCCTTATCTCCACCACAGTCACCGCCCTCCTGACCAGCTTGTCCGCTTAGCTCCAGCTCTGTACCCGCGGAACGGCTCTCGAAGCTCCGTTGGGATAGGGCGCTTTATTGCCAGTTTAGAAGTCCCTCGTAGCGGGACTGGGTAGTCACTCGCCGTGCCTTGGCAATCAACTCAGCCATCCAAACAAACCAAATTAAAAAATGGCGCCGCTCCGGCTGGCCTCAAAAAACAGGTCCAACTGGCCAGTGAGACCACAAGAAAACCATTCACCTGTAGGTAGATCAGCACACTATCCCAACACAAACAAACTCATCACAACAGAACGAGCAAACGAACGAAGAGCTGCTAAGACAGCTGCCACTCAGAGGGGCGCTTATGTTACCGGGCTCAGGTCTAGGGGTGCCTGAGCCGATACATAGATCTGTATACTGTGGTAGAAGAAAAGAGGAAAGGATAGAGAAGGTTTTGCGAAGACAGTTAACGAACTGTGCATGCTTTGGTTTTCATTTAATTCTGGTCACAAATACCATTACATACATTTAAATGATTCTTTACGCATAGTCCTATTATTCCATTGTACAACAATGTAGCAACTAGGCACACATACGCATACACACACATTTCAAATTACAATTAATACTATTCAGAAATACCCCTTAAAAAATACAACAGCATTATAACTAATAAGCTATTCATTTGATTCACCTGACGTCCCTGTAGCTTTGCGCCGCCATCTTTTCTACCAACTCAGCCTTAGAAATGCCTGCAATATGTTGTTGCAGGTGGCTGCAACAACACTGTCAACAGCCGAAAGAGTAACCCTGGACTGGTATTTCATTCTATACCTAAAGACTAATTATCCTACTATTGTTATAATGGATAGCATAATAATAGTTGGAGTCGTAGATCTTATGTAAACCTTCTATAGGGCTTGTTCGTTCCCTTCATGTTCAACACATCTCATCCGCCTTTTCGGGATATTTTGTAGGGCAAGTGGATGAGAAATGTACTTGCCCCACTGGACAAGTTATACCTCAAACATAATAAAATGCCATGTTACTTAACGTTATGTGCAGTACCTCTCATTAAGTCTATTTAAGCGATTTTAAAGTTGCTAGTGCTAGCTTTTCCCCTCTGTTTCGGTGAAGTTAGCTAATCATTTAATCTCTGTAAATTCTGCTCCAAATAGGTCGAGAGGGACAGCCTTTAAGAGAGAACGCGATTCCCCATTGATCTGTCGCATCAGAATTTTGATTTGGGTCACGAAAGTCTTGACATTTTAGTGAGAATGCGTCGCCCGCATTGTAGAAGTCCGCACGCCGGCAGCCATGCCTCCACCAAAAATGTCAGGGAGGACTGGTTTATGTAGATACGAGCCTGCCGAAGATAGCCAGAATAATGGATTTTTTTAACCGAGCCTGTTTCATTCGTCAGTTGCCTGAGAAAGCGACCTCGTTAGCCAGGCTAGTAGTGCCCGTTTACTAAGTCAGGCGATTTAAAGCTAGCTAAAGGTTTCGGACATGTGACTTGTGCATGGAACGTAGCTACGTGTCTCAAAAACGTTAATGTCCCTGCATCTGACATTAAAGAACATTGTCAATATTAATGACAGCCAGTCGTGAGCATATTGATATTAAGCATCCCGTACTCTTGAAAGCCTTCAAGATAGCATGAAGGCTTCATGCTATCCCCACTGTATGGTGAGGCCCGGGGTTAGCTATGCACAAGATAAATGTTTATAGTCTAGCTCTGTGATGTAAAGCCAATTGGGACAAGCCTGGGGTAGAAGGGACCAAAGAAAACTGGGGGTAACAAATAAGGATCGGAGCCTAAAACATATCTATAACATACAACGACATCTCTGTGTGTATCAGTAGCATGAGTTTTGTCTATGTATTGCATTGGGAACTAGAGAGCGTACAATTTCTGGGGAAATTGTAGGGTGTGCCTGTTTGTTTGCAGAGGGGTCCGTTTTTTTATGACATTTTTACAACTGATATTTCTTTATATTTTATATAAAAATGCATAATTATTATTTATAAAGATGACATAGTTTTGCTGCTTACAATTCAAAATACTAAGAGTGAAGTGTAGAATGAAATAGTGTCTTCTCATTTCCCCTGCAAGAGGGAATGGTGAGCAGCCTCAAAGTTGAATCAAAACAAATACATTTGGCAGACCGGTGTAAAAATTGACCTGATATTTTCAGGCATTTAGCTTACTCATATTGCATTCATTCATTCATTAAAGAACCCCCTTTGTAAATTATTCTAACAACGACGTTATCGGCAGTAGCTAACAGTACAATCTTCTGAAAACGGAAAATATGGCCCCAAAAACGTAAATAAACTTGACATTTATTTAGTGGATAATCGCTCATTCATAAAAAGCTCACTAGTAGCGATCATTGTCAGTAACAACGCAAAATGCGATATAGCCCTGTGTGGAGGAGCTGCCCCGGTAAATTGTACAACTACTACAGTGTTCGTCTTGGTAGCGATAGCGTTGAATTCGATGTGACGTTCCGTCATACGGTTTAGGCTGAAATTAATAATTTTCATCAACAGATTGACAAGTTTAGGCTGTGGCAATGAAGTTCAGGTTAGTAGTCAGATACTTTGAGCTATTGAAAGACTTTTGAGTAAGGGGAGTGCTTCTGTCGCCGTTTGACTTCCTAAACAGCTGTGGAGAGTTGTTGTTAGCTAAGCTAGCTAGCTACTGTACTCACTAGTGTTGAGGGTAGGCTACAGCGTTGCAGTGAGCTAAACTGGTTTGAAAGCACAGGTAATGATAATTTCACCAACAAATCGTTTACTAATGTCATAATAAATCGTACAACGAAAATGTGTGAGGAATGTTTATTTTAATTGAAAAGAGATGCATCCTAGACTGCTGTAGTATGTGTTGCCCGGGCAACATAGGCTAATGTCATGATGCTAATGCTTCAGTGAAATAGTAGACTACTGTTTCCTAAAGTAAGTGAACTTCCTTAATAATATCAGTTAATACATTTCACAATTCATATCACAAAGTTAATACATTTCACAATTCATATCACAAAGTAACATGAGTAAATAGTTATGACCCTGGCCTCTTTTCTTGTGGCGTTTCTGCAGCTGCCTTGCAGTAAAGCTAGTTAGCCTAGCTAGCTATCTCCCAGAAGTTAACGAGCTGCTAGTCTAATGTTCTGCTAGAGGTAGTCACGCGTGTTTTCGTGACCTTGGTGCACGTTATATCCATGCGCCGTTGCTATCCTGTGCTGACGTAGTGACGTAGGCTAGAAAAGTACCCTTCAGCGACAAAATACACTTTTTGGCACAAAGAGTGTGTATGGTCATAAACCATGCAACGGAACGTAAATTCTGATACAAGCAACTCAATCGCTACCAAGACGAAACGTTTGACATCGACGTTCTCTATGTAGTCCAAATATTGAGGCATCCTTAGCGGTGGGAAAATAAACAATAATAAATATATATGTGAGATAACAAAGGTTGCGCTCTTGCCGAAGGCTTGAGAGCACACCCAATGAAGGATTTGTTGTAAAATGAATTTACTGGTATACTCTGGATAGAATGACCCGTCTCACTTCAAATCCTTTATGTCTTCTGAGGAGACACATGCGATGTTGGGCCTTTTTGTAAATGGTGTCAACATACAGGGTGAAGGTGTAACGGTGGTTGGAGCGGTTGGTGGAGGCCGGTAGCAGAGCCAGGCCTGGGGTCCGGGCATGGACTCGGAGTGTGGCGGAGAGTCCTAATGGGTCACGGCTGAGCAGCAGCTCAAGCAGATCCCCTGGGAAGCCTGGATAGATGACAGGGAGAAGAAAGGAAAGGGTGGGAGGGTGACAACAACATGCTAGCACAGGGACCAGAGGAATGGAAGATACTTTATACAGAACTCTTCATTGACAAAGGGGAGTTTGGTCATGTTCTTCCGTGCTTTACTGGGCTGATGCGTATTAGTTTGATTGGAGAAGGAGGAGTCTTGGTGTGCCACCTTCCTCCCGAACTTTAGTTAACCCTTTCAGGCCTAACTCCATATTGTGGTCTCAAACTAGCATAACTACATATCCTACACATACATATAGAATTGTAAATCAATTGGAGCCCTGCCTTCAACAGAGAACTGTGAGATGTTGTGTTTAGAAATATATTAGGACCATTAGCTTCCCTGCATAAGAACAGGTACTGACAGGAGGCGCGACGAGAACGCTGATCCATATGCCTCCCAAAAAAACAATTTACATAAAAGTTGATTGTAAAAGATTAAACTGATTAAAGATTAAACTATTGAAACGCGGAACATATTTAAAAACATTAAACAGAACTGGGAACAGCCAAACATACACAGATGATGGCGGGGGGGACTATTTCCAAAAGTCCCTCCAGTGGTGCTGCAGGCGGGTGGCAGTGGCAGGTGTCCAGTGGACCTGGTCCCGTCCCGTCTTAAACAGTTCAGAACATTTAGAGCGCCTGGTGTGTGGAGGTGTATGCCTGGGCAGATCGGTTGTTGACCCCGTACGCCAGATGACCTGCAGGTTGGGGGTGGTAATTTTGTTGAGCACGTGGATGGCGTGCTGAAACTTGCCCCCCGGATAGCAGTCCACCTGGACCCGGTCACTGGGGAACGGCGGAAACCGCTGAAGGTTGGAGTCCCCCGGGATTAGAACTTCCCTCGTCGGCGTGACCGTCCACAGACTCTTGTCTCCCTGGTGCCTGGTGAAGAGGGAGGACGGTGATGCCACCGTGTGGTCCTGCTGGCACGCAGTGGAGCTTTGGCGAGGGCCACGGCGTCTTCTGCGCCTGCCTCCACGCCTGCGACCCGAACCCCTATGGTGCTGCGGTGACGGCCCGCGGGATGGGTGATCCCACCGATGCGCGTCCCTGTAGGGACTAGGTTCCCTTCGAGAACCATGGGAGTGGTGGTGTGGGTGGTCCAGGGTAGGCCAGTCATGATCCTCCTGGCGGGGGCGGGCGTGATGACGGGACATGGCAGCAGAGAGGCTGTGTGCGGTCTGGAGGTCAGGCTAGCAAGCTAGACAGAGGAGCAGTGCAGCTGCCTGTTAAACTTGAGTTATCATTTGTGGTATAATAGATGAAGCTCGAGTTCTTCTAGATATTGTTTTTGCTGGTGCGCCAAGTTTAGGCTACAATACAGTATATTGATGATCATATATATTGATCATGCTTAGTCTACAAATAAAGGCAAAAGACACCACAGGGATTTGAACCCCGTCCTGACAAAGCAGGATTGCCACCACTGGAGTCAAAGGGAGTGCCACACAGTATTAAACCCTACTGTACCTGTTTTCTATTTCATAATAGATTAAATAAGGTTTACTATAACATCAGTAATAACTGTTCAGTAATTTTATTTGAAGTAAGAGAAATATCACGTCCTAACAGTGGTGTTCAGTCTAATGATTTTAGGTTGCGGCTGCATAAGACGCAACATGATAGTTAAGGTTTCCTGAGGTAATTTTTCATAATAAATTGTCTTATTGGGTAGTTTTGATGATGATTGTAAAAGAATACATTGGCATTAAATAAAATAAGATCAGTTTGGCGTAATTCAATAGTAATACGTTTATATTGGTTTCACTCAAAAAAGACGCGTCATGACAGTCAATTTTCCTGGGGTGATTCTAGCATTAAACCATCGCGTAATCAAGACTGTAACAAGTCATTTTAAAACAACAAAATTGTATGAAATTAAATTTAGACATTTGTAAGTTGATAAAACAAGGCTTAGAGAGCAGTTTCCCTTACGGAGATATAGCTCCGCCTAGCTAAATGCTATGCAAATTCCTCTCCCGGCACGGGAGCCCATGATTGGACAGCCCATGATTGGACAGCCCATGAAAGCCCATGATTGGACAGTAGGCGGAGCTTGGCTACTTACTGTGCTCTTGTTGACAGCAGAAGTCCAACTGATGTCAATAGGTGCGTTCGACATGGACTGCGGCTGAATGAAACGACCGGCGAGAGTAGCCGCTTGCAGTCGGGGAGGAGTTTGAAAACGGCTCTGTGAAGTTGGACATTCCAGCTTCTCGTGGTTTGCTGCGTTGATGTCAGTCATGGCCGATCAAGCGCTGTTTGCTTACGTTACTTTATTTATAATTAAACTTAGTCTTTCCGTTAGTAGAAGAGGTGGCCCAAAACCCTTTCTTCAACAAATGTTTTACTCAATCAAATTGTTTGGTCCGGATTTGAGCATTGGCGAAACTGAAGGTGTCAGAATAATTACAAAACAAGCGTCAAAGTTGTCGTGTGTGAGTCTGGCCAATCATGAAATAGCTGTGTCGTCATTTGAAGCCGTGCAGTTGCTCTTGAGAAAATGCGCTCGTCTACACAGCCGGCAGTTCTCGAATCGATCTCACGGTACTTTGATGGCTACGTCACAGTGACCTAGCCTCGGCGCCGTCTCAAGTCGGACAAAAAGTCTAACCACAATTCACTGTTTCAAGTCAGCCGCCTGCAGCCAGCTGCAGCGCTGCATGAAGCGAGGTCATGTCGAACGCACCTAATGTGACTTAGCTGGAAGTGGGATAAAATGTACTTTGTAACAGTATTGATTACACATTTTGCCATGAAGTATTCTTTATTGGCTAGCGTGTTTCATGTGACGTGTACGGAACACCGTGAGTAAAAGTTGTGTACGGAACACCGTGAGTCTACAGTAGGATAGAGAAGGTTTTGCGAAGACAGTTAGCGAACTGTGCATGCTTTGGTTTCCATTTAATTCTGGTGAATATTTGCTGGTCACCAAAGCTTTCTAGCTTCACACTCCACTCTACACTCTAGCGCCATCTTATGCACTGGTGGAGGATGACAATTGCAGTTGACAAATGTAAACGTATATCGTTTAAAAAAAATTAAGGGGTGCCAAGGTTTCATTTAAATGCTAAATATTCAACCCGCTACACTTACATTATAGGTGTTTTGTATTTGAATAAAACCTCTAAGGCCACAATCTTTCTTTCTTTAAGGTTAGGAGGTCCTATTATCATGCATAGGTAATGTCAAGTGCAGTTTTATTTGGCCTACTTATCTGCTTTTGGCTTACACTGCTATTTGCGAATTTTTATTTAAGGCAATGTTCATGCTAGATATGTATTCTGATGTAGCTACAGCCAGGCCACAACTACAACCGGCTAGCATCTACATCCTGGACCGTCCGTCCAACTGTACATCTTGCTCAACATATATCGTCTGTCCGTCCATGCTACACAGGGACTGCCCTCAACATCCCTGCTGTCGGTCGTCCGTCCATGCGAAAAAGGGCCTATAAAGTTTGGTTTCTGCTATCATAATTGGTCTACTAACAACTTCATTAAATTACAAATGTGTTGAACAGCCATGTGTTATGATATAACATGTCGGCGGATCCATAGTCAAAAACTACTTTTGCTGGTGCTATAAGGCTAAATGCATATTTTTTACATGTCGCATAGCATTGTATTGCAACGTATAGATTGGTCTCCGCTCAAAGTGGTTCGTGCGCAAAATTGGAGTGACTGCAGGCTCCAAATCCACCAATAAAACACTTTAAACTGACGGCTTAAAAGACCGAAAAAGCAATGTACATCAAAGGGTCATAACACAATGTTTAAATCTTTAAACAAGTCTTTATTAATTCACTAAATAATTAAAATATATGTAGCCTATCTAGGCTAACCCTATATATATATTATAGTTGTTTTTCAAGTCTATATTGTCATGAGATGTTATTGTTGATTGGCCTACTTCTGTATGTAAATAAATAAATAAATGTATATATAGCATACACATGAATGCAATTCATACAAAATAACGTGATAAAAGTTATTGAGTCATCCAAGGTTGCTGTAGCTACATTCTATGGTAGCCTTCGACGGCTCTGGTTTAGCTCAACAGCCTGCTAAACATGGCTGTCCCTCTCAACCATTCAGATGCTATCGGCGTCAGTCCATGCTAATCAGGGACGGCACTCTGAACAGCTTCGCCGTCCATGCTCTATGCACTCTGAACATCATCGCCGTCCATGCTCTATGCTCCCCCTAGCGACGGCCGTCCATGCTAATCAGGGACGGCACTCTGAACAGCATCGCCGTCCGTCCATCCATGCAAAGATCAATGCGAAAACTCCCTCTAGTGAGGACGTCCACATGGACGTCCATGACGCTCTGAGGGATTTAGCTGCCTCTCTCTCTCTTCCTCGTCTGTCCGACTTTTTTTTCCAAAAAACTAAACAACCCCTCCCTCACACATTCACTTCCTCACTCACAACCACTCACCACAGACGACATTGACTGACAACAACACTGACCAATAGTATAACACACTCCAAAATTAAGGACAATAAGTATAACTATTGTTCCGTTTACACAACTGTTAATGTTCCAAACTATTTAGAACAATTTATATTAACTCCTAGCTTTTAGCGTCTTTGCAAAACTTTGTTTAATTTAGAACTAAAATGTTTAAAGCTCAGTTAACCCTTTTTGTTTCTCTTTTAAACTAAATGACTTTCAGTTAAATTGCATTACTACTGTAGGGGGTTAAAATATGGTTGAAACAACCAAAACGAATTCCCCTATGGTTTAAAGGAAGATGGGAAACTGAACAGTGTATTAGCATGAACTAAATAATGCCAATACAAATAGAAATGATAGTTATTTGACTCTACGGGTTAAATCATAGAAAGAATGGTCAAAGTACGGTCAAATGGAATACGCATTTAATAACATTGTAAATGAATGAAATCAATTACAAGGCAAACATGTTACAAATGAAGGCTTTAAATCTTACCTACTCGACAATGATCATTGTAAATCAGAGAGAAAGCAAGAGTGAGCAAGGAGTAGGACAAGGGAGAACTGAGGAGAAGATCTCAGGAGATGAAGAATCCAAAGAACAATGCATTACAATTCCCTTTATACACAAGAACAACCAATCAGACGACATCTTGAATGGGGTGTGAGGGCCATAAAGTTGAGACCCTTCAGAAACTCCAGACCTTAGCATATGAGAGGTGGGGGCAGGTTTGACACCCAGCCTTACACTACATTTTTGTTTCCTAGACATACTTTTTGTAGAAACTAATGTAGAAACTAAATGGTTTAAATCCCTTAGATTTACACCAGGGCTACAATACATTTTCCGGTGTAGGTGGTGAATCGTAGGCCGGAGACGCTTGTGTTTGTCAACGGCGCGGGAAACACCAATTAAAATCTGGTTAGATGTTCAGGGAGATAATGACTTGTTAATATCCGACAATTTTAAGAATGTGCACAAGTTAATGACATGAAACTCTGACGTAGGTAAAAATCGTCTGCTTGATCAGAGCATCGACCCTACTATAATCTATAATATGGAAATAACCACCGACCTAGCATGTAAATCGACACTGTAAGTGACTCAGAGGCCTTAAGTTAAGACCTACTTCAAAAGTCTCTGTTTATAATGAGTTAGCCGTATCCACCAGACTAGATCTAGTTTTCACCGGCGTAGTATGGTAGATATGTTTCAGGGAGAACAAGCAACGTTTAAATGTACAATAATAGTTTATTATCTAAATAGCAAGATAATCAATACAATGATGATAAATGATAATGATGATAATATATTCAATCCACCAAGCAACTCAAAACAAGAGTGACTAGAGAGCATACAATTTCTGGGGAAATTGTGAGGGTGTGCCTGCTTGTCCGTCCCTTTAAGTTTTCCCTTCTAGTGATATTTTCAAGCATTTAGCCTACTCACAGTCTATTGCATAATAATTCATTAAGAACACACTTGGAAAGAAGCGACTGTAACAACGTTATCACTGGAAATATTTCAGATGGAATCTAAGCAACTCAATCTCTACCAAGACGAAACTTTTGACGTCGACGTTGTCTATGTAGCGCAAATATTGACCGAGTTTTAGGGGCGCAAAAAGAATAATATTATATATGTGAGATAACAAAGGTTGGCTCTGGCGAAGCCCGAGCACGCCCAATAAGTAGTTCCAGTAAAACTTTATGTTCACCGTTCTAAATTATTGCGCTACATAGTAGGCCTATTAGCCTGTACAAAGTGTGTGAAAAAAGTAACCATATAACCAAATGGACGCAGTCAAAGCCTCTGTTTACAATTTTGAAAGACTTTAACAAGTGAACCTGTAATTCGAACAATGAGTGACTTCAATATTTCTTGTAACCAATATTTGGAAAATGTAACTTTTTAGAATTTACCGTGTCAGTGTCACAACCGCTCATATCACCTCCCATTCGCATGAACACCCATCTTTGCTATATTGAAAGGGTCAATTGTAGGCTATGGGACTATACTATTCCAGTTTGTCTACACTCCAAAACATCGTTTCCAACCCAGCGGCTAGTTAAATATATAGGACAGAACACACGTTGGGTTAAACTAACCCAGCAAGATGGGTTGACCATTTAACCCAGAATGTTGGGTTGGTCATTAAACGCCTCAATGCCTAGCTAGCATTACCTGAGCAAGCATAGCAAAAAGAAGTAAGCACATACAACTATTTAAATTGATTCATACAAACACGAAGAAAACACAACGTTGTTATCACATTTTTAATTTTCTGTTTAATGTAGCCTACTGTACAGTAGACTAACGCTACCTTTTCTATTTGTATTACCATCCACTTTTGGCGCCTTCACGAACGAACAGCCAGTCGTTAGCTAAGCTAGCTAGCTAGCTAGACTAGAGCTATCTAGGCTACTAGAGCTACGCTAAACATTCCAAAAGCAGACAGTTGCAAAAAAAACTCCTTAAAACAAATCGTTTGCAGTACAGTACGTTTATTTCGGTAGGGTTCTTCTGTATAGTTGACATTTGCTTCGCTGGCTAGACTAGTAAATGTAGACTAAGTTAGCCGGTTGCAAACTGAGGTAGTGCTAACGGCTAAAACAAGCTAACGCTATCCTCAACAACACCTACAGTACTAGCTAGGACTCGGAGAATCTCACCATTCAGTTGCTGCAAGAAATGTGGCTACAGTACACCGCCGGACTAGTATTTTTGCTGTCCCCTTATCTTGGTAGGTAGGCTACAACAGATAACCCTTTAGTAAATTAGCAAATATGTCCCTGCTGAAAAGACCGTTGACAATTACATTTATGCTGCAGATGAACCAGCAGCTGGGTTATAGTGAGGCATCCGCTGGATAAGGTACCAGGTGGTCGTATCTAATGCGTCGTTGCTAACATGTGCCGACGCTGTGACGTAGGCTATTATAACTGAGTAGTCTACCCTTTGCCGACAAAATCAACTTTATGCCACAAAAACGTTGTATGGTCCTAAACTGTGCAACGGAACGTAAATAAAAGTAATAGCATATCAATCGCTAGCAAGACGAAACTTTTGACACGTACTTTGTCTATGTAGTCCAAATATTGACCGAGGATTAGGGGGGCTAAAATAAATAATAATAATAATAATAAATATATATGTGAGATTACAAAGGATGCACCACGTCATCGTGGCACACCCAAATACCAACAGAAGAATATTGGAGGGGATTTTGGCAAAAAAAAATGGGCCGCTACCCACACGGTGAGCTGTGTTGCTCATTCCACGAATGCACGATCCTTACAAGTTGTACCTCGTTGTAAAGGTGATTAATCAGGCTTTCCAACGATATAAAATACAATACCAATTGGTATTATTGAAGGGGAGGAATAATCGACCGAAATAACGTTTCCAAAGGTTTTTTGAGTTTATATGAGAAAAATGGTTGTGCTCGCCGAAGTCAGGCACACCCAATAATATATTATGTGAGAGAACAATGGTACACCCAATAAGGACCATCAATCTCTCAAACTTATTTATTGTTTTATAATATTCCCATTATTCATTCACCCACTTTGGCAGGATTCAGAGCATGTGGTAGATGGCTTCACAGACATCCCAAAGCTGATCATGGACCAGGATGTTGACTTTCTACCTTACCTCAGATGGATAGAAAGAGGAGGGTGGGAGGATAAGATGGAGCAAAGTAACACCATTTGTAGGGAAGACATGGAGAAGATACACACAGAGCAGCTAATCATTGATGAGGATGATTTCGACAAGGCCATCATCAATCGCTGCAGAGATGAGGACATGGAGACCCATAATATCCTGGTAGTTATTTTTCTGTCTCGCTCAGTTAGCTGATGTAACTAATCAGATTTAAGTTGAGAACAGGCCTTCATTTGTGTTCTTTGGTCTCTTTTACAGGATTGTCCACCATCGCATTCTGAGTCGTTTAATATGTCACCCTTTGCCAGAGTAGTCCACAAGAATTATTCTAGGTCTAACAGCTTTGAGGAAATGCAAGATGTTTTGCAAGAAAGGCAAGATGCAAGATGTTTTTCAAGAAAGGCAGTGGCTTGTAAGAGTGCAAAAAGGGGATGTCATAGTGTAGTGCCACAAACCAGCATGATCAAGAAAAGCATGAACAGGGACACCCATCCTGTGGATGTGGACTGTTTTCCCGTAGATAACTCAGCAATAACTCAGAAACATAAGCTAAAGAAGGGAAGGAGAGCCCCAAAATATCCTCCTAGAATCTTCTCCGAGGCTCCTTTTGATGGGATCATTTTGCACGCAGCATCCAGCTCAATGGAACAAGACCAGCCCCCATCCTCTACCCATTCCTTCCAGCCCCCGACGGGGTACGGGTC
The DNA here is from genome assembly GCA_903064625.1 of Mallotus villosus. Taxonomy (NCBI): domain Eukaryota; kingdom Metazoa; phylum Chordata; class Actinopteri; order Osmeriformes; family Salangidae; genus Mallotus; species Mallotus villosus. The sequence goes on from CAEFZP010000973.1 coordinate 20,523, forward strand.
CAGGTCAGGTACAGCTGAAGCCAAACCACTGCCAAGCTCCAAGTTTGATTCTGGATTTCATTCATCACACTTAACTCATGGCTTGTTTGGAGCTCAAAAATCTTTTAGCATCACCCCTGGAGCATCTCATCCTCCCCTTACTATCATTGGCTCAGCCCGTGCCAGATCAAAGATCAAAGATCAAACCTTAGTAGCTAGATCACAGGGAGATTCTTTGTTAGCTGAAAATGACATAGATAAGGCATCCTCTGGTTTTGGCTTTGAAGCAATGATGACCCCCACAGAGTTCAGTTCACTTGCTCTTACTCATGCCTGTGATGGGTTCAAGAGAGAGTGGGGAGCTGCTACTATGACTGAGCCTTCTGTTGATTTCTCATTTGAGAAAGAAAATGCATCAGTGGGGTCTGAAGGGCCTGATGCTCGATTACAGCTATCACCACCATCGATACATCCTCTCTCATCTTTGAGGTAACTCTTTATTATATTCAAATATGAAAGATTATGCTTTTTTCCCCTTTTCTGGCATGATTTGAATCAGCATAGACAATAATTTAGTTGATTGACTTAGTGTAGAGAAATGTGCTCTGGCATCTCCTCAGTCAAGACTTAATTATAACATCCAAAAGGTTAACAGGAGTTCTCTTGTAGGTGAGAAAGCCTACAAGGTCAAGATGAAAGAAATACTTGCATTATCCTTTTAGTGTTGGTCACTTTGTTTTGCAATGCTTGTTTATTAGTTTAAAGTGTTTCATTGAGTGGTGGCTTTCGGTTTGAATTCAGGAAAAGCATTATTACTACAGTGAAATGGCCTGAGGTCTTCAACATTCAGCATTCAGTAAGAACCAGAACCATCTATTTTTCCTTAAGCCACAATTTACACATAGTCAGCTTTCTTTTATTATAATGTTTCTATTTGAACTGCACATAAAAGTTTTTTTTTCTCAAATGTCTGTGATTATTATGTTTTGTTATTGTCCCAGGATGGTTATTGGGAGTGCTCTGCCAGGCTTAGTGCCCTGCTCAACTTGGATATGGACTACTTTGCCAACGTCTTCTTAAAGGATAGAGGCATTTGCTCTCTAGGTAAAAAAAACATACTATGGTCTTACAGGGCTGGAGAATGGAGGAATTTGGTCCAATATGTCTAACTGATATGAAATGAACAAATATGAGGTGGCCTGATGGTTGTGTGTGTGTGTGTGCCTTCTAAAAAGGAGTGAAGGCCCATGCTGACATTTTGAAGCTAATGGCCACTTTGCTGGTGTTGCAGCTGATGAGGGTAGAGGGACTGGAGGAAGGAAAGCTGCTCCGCACCTTGTTCTGCCTCGGGACGTCTTCTCAGCCTAGGTACTTACAGAATGACCTGTGTTTGTGTCTGTGCACAAATGTTTGTGTGTTCTTTAAAAATGCAATGCATCTCAGTATCGGATTGCACTATGTTGACCACTCATGCTGCCCATTCTTTATTCTTATTTTTATATATATTTTATTTTATATTTAAATTGTTTTATTCTTAGATTGTTTAGTTCTTAGAATTAGTTAAACTTTTGTACTTTTACTTAATTTAAGATGTTTAGTGTTTTGCACCTCCCTGCCACAGTAAATTCTGTGTTTGTATAACATACATGGCGAATAAACCAAATTCTGATTCAGACACAGTGGTTAGTATCAAAGTTTGGTATGTATCAGTGTTTGGCCAATGGTATGGTTTTGGGGTCTTTATATGTAATACAAAATATAAAAAGCACACCCTTTTAAGGATGCACCGATATAGTGTCGGTATCAGACCTGATACCAAGCTCAAGTACTCGTAAAAATACCCCCGATACCAAAGACAATTATTAGGATTCCTCCGTCAGGAGGGAACCTATTGTTATTGGTGGTTTTCTTATTATTAGGATTCCTCCGTCAGGAGGGAACCTATTGTTATTAAAGGTTTTATTATTGGGTGTGCCACGTCGTGGCGCATCCTTTGTTATCTCACATATATATTATTATTATTATTATTATTATTTTTGCCCCCCTAAGGCTCGGTCAATATTTGGACTACATAGAAAACGACAGTGTCAAAAGTTTCGTCTTGGTCTCGATTGCGTTGGCATTACTTTTGTTTACGTTCCATTGCACAGTTTAGGAGGATACAACGTTTTTGTGGCATAAAGTTGATTTTGTCGGCAAAGGGTAGACTACTCAGTTATAATAGCCTACGTCACAGCGTCGGCACATGTTAGCAACGACGCATTAGATACGACGTGCATAGAAGACTGTTGCACAGCAGCAAGGATGGTATCGTGCCTCCCCCCTAGCATCCGTCAATATTTTGATTACTTAGAAAACGTCATGTCAAAAGTTGGTAGCCATTGAGTTGCTTGTCTTTTTATTTACCTGGCTAACTTGCTAGCCACAGTCACTGACGCTACTAACGTCACGAAACACGCGTGACTACCTCTAGCAGAACATTAGTTTAGCAGCTTGTTAACTTCTGGGAGATAGCTAGGCTATAGCTTTAACGCTACTGCAAGGCAGCTGCAGAAATGCCACAAGCAAAGAGGCCAGGGTGATAACTATTTACTCATTTTACTTTGTGATATGAAACACAATTGTGAAGTGTAATGTACAATATAAGCTGATATTATTGAGGAACTACATCTACTTTCGGAAACGGTAGTCTACTATTTCACTGAAGCATTAGCATCATGACATTAGCCTATGTTGCCCGGCTAACACATGAGCCTACTACAGCGGTCTATGATGCATGTTTTCAATCGTTAAAATAAACATTACTCACAAATACATTTTCGTTGTACGATTTATTATGACATTAGATTACAAGTAAACGATTTGTTGGTGAAATAATCATTACCTGTGATTTCAAACCAGTACTGCAACGCTGTAGCCTACGCGAGGCACTGTGTAGCTAACAAAAACATCCACAGCTGTTTACAGTAAGAAGTCAAACGGCGACAGAACATGTTCGGCACTCTCTTAAATCAAAAGTATTTCAATAGGTGAAGCTGTCTGACTACTAACCCGAACTTCATTGACACAGCCTAAACTTGTCAATCTGTTAATGAAAGCAATATTGAATTTCAGCCTAAACCGTACAACGGAACGTTCAACCAACGATGGCCACCAAGACGAACACTGTAGTAGGCCTATACAATTTACCGGGACAGCTTCTCCACAAAGGGCTATATCGCATTTTGCGTTGTTACTGACAATGATCGCTATTGAGCTTTTTATGCATGAGCGATTTTCCACTAAATAAATGTCAAGCTTATATACGTTTTTGGGGGCATGTCATAAGTTAGCAGAGCTAACTAGAGCTAACTAGAGCTACTGTTTGAATCGCGATTCCATCTGAAATATTTCCAGTGATAACGTTGTTACAGTAGCTTCTTTCCAAGGGTGTTCTTAATGAATTATTATGCAATAGACTGTGAGTAGGCTAAATGCTTGAAAATATCACTAGAAGGGAAAAACTTAAAGGGACGGACAAGCAGGCACACCCTCACAATTTCCCCAGAAATTGTATGCTCTCTAGTTATTATTAGGATTCCTCCGTAATTAGGATTCCTCCGTAAGGAGGGAACCTATTGTTATTGATGGCTTTCTTATTATTCTTGTGCCATGGGAGTCTATGGCAGCCCCTAGACCCCTTCGATAACTTTTTGTGAAATTTGGCACACTCATTAAGGACAGTCCCTTTTATACTTACACCAAGTTTCATGTTTCCCATTGCACCACTCTAGCGCCACCAATGGGTCAAAGTTGGACTTTTGTTTCCATACGCAACTTTTGAACCGTATGACTGATTTTCAATTCCCTGGATCAAGACGAGTTCAACACACTCAATGACGTCAATTTCCAGTTATATAGATTTTCCGCTATTTCCGGTTTTATAAAAAACCTTTGAAAGCCTACTCCTCCTCCAATTTTTGTCACATCTTCTTCAAACTTACCATATATGATCTTCAGACCAAGCCTCACAAAACTTATGCCATGGCGTTCCGATTTTCGAACTCGTTTGTCCGTGACAGCCAATCAAATTCAGCAGAAAAGCCACCTAACCGGAATTTGGATCAAATCTCAGCAAATCTTTGAGATGTCAACACCAAACTTGGTATATCGGTGGAGGATACTACAACATGTTACCATGTGCAAAGGCATCTTCATATCTCAAAAAATGATTGATATAAAGCAAATCAAATTTATTGCTAACGCTAAAATAATACTTTACACATCAGCCAGTCAAAAACTGATACTCTGATTCAATCACAAGTTCATATGAAGACTCTTGAGAATGTTTAGTACACAAATCTGAGAAGAAGTTGACTGTAAGATGAAAAGTAGATTTTTGGTGAATATTTGAAACATGCTAGCTGGGCTAATTTCTTGTGAAATTTAGAATGAAAAAGTCTCTCTCTGCTCCTCTGCTCCTACATGAATGGTGGTTTTGAAACAACACAGAACGTATACAACTAGAGAGCATACAATTTCTGGGGAAATTGTGAGGGTGTGCCTGCATATTTTCAAGCATTTAGCCTACTCATAGTCTATTGCATAATAATTCATTAAGAACACCCTTGGAAAGAAGCTACTGTAACAACGTTATCTACGGTGGCCCTGAAGTGCAAAACACACCCACTAATATGAGTACATCCCCCAAATGAAAACACTCCCCCCAAATACGAATCAACTCCCCCAAATACGAATCAACTCCCCCAATACAAAAAAACGCTCCCCCAAATGGGAAACGACATTACATTAACTAAAAAACACATTACATTAACTATGAACGGAAGGGGTAGGTACTACAACGCTAATGCACAGTAACTAACAGGAAATACGAAATTGATCGACAGAAGTACAAAATGCAATAGCCTGACAGAGTTACGTGCACCAGGACATTTGTCTGGCTATCGAAGCATATGTAGCAAATAGTAGGCTACTTATGCAAAAGTATAAATTGCGTGTTAAACGTAAAAATCGATAGCCAAACAACTATCCTGGTCCACGTAACTCTGTAATTGTGGCATTTCGTTCTTCTGTCGTGGACTATTCTGAGTTGACTACATATGATTCGATAGCCAGACAAATGTCCTGGCACGTTACTCTGTCAGGCTATTGCATTTTGTACTTATGTCGATCAATTTCGTATTTCCTGTTAGTTACTGTGCATTAGCGTTGTAGTACCTACCCCTTCCGTTCATAGTTAATGTAATGTGTTTTTTAGTTAATGTAATGTCGTTTCCCATTTGGGGGAGCGTGTTTTTGTATTGGGGGAGTTGATTCGTATTTGGGGGAGTTGATTCGTATTTGGGGGGAGTGTTTTCATTTGGGGGGATGTACTCATATTAGTGGGTGTGTTTTGCACTTCAGGGCCACCGTAGTTATCACTGGAAATATTTCTGATGGAATCGCGATTCAAACAGTAGCTCTGTCTGCTAACTTATGACATGCCCGCAAAAACGTAAATACGCTTGACATTTATTCAGTGGAAAATCGCTCATGCATAAAAAGCTCAATAGCGATCATTGTCAGTAATAACGCAAAATGCGATATAGCCCTTTGTGGAGAAGCTGCCCCGGTACATTGTATACTACAGTGTTCGAGTCTTGGTTGCGATCGTTGGTTGAACGTTCCGTTGTACGGTTTAGGCTGAAATTAAATATTGCTTTCATGAACAGATTGACGGCTGTGTCAATGAAGTTCGGGTTAGTAGTCAGACAGTTTCACCTATTGAAATACTTTTGATTTAAGGGAGTGCCGAACATTTTCTGTCGCCGTTTGACTCCCTACTGTAAACAGCTGTGGATGTTTTTGTTAGCTACACAGTGTCTCGCGTAGGCTACAGCGTTGCAGTACTGGTTTGAAATCACAGGTAATGATTATTTCACCAACAAATCGTTTACTTGTAATCTAATGTCATAATAAATCGTACAACGAAAATGTATTTGTGAGTAATGTTTATTTTAACGATTGAAAACAGATGCAGCCTAGACCGCTGTAGTATGTGTTGCCCGGGCAACATAGGCTAATGTCATGATGCTAATGCTTCAGTGAAATAGTAGACTACCGTTTCCGAAAGTCGATGTAGTTCCTCAATAATATTAGCTTATATTGTACATTACACTTAACAATTGTGTTTCATATCAGAAAGTAACATTAGTAAATAGTTATCACCCTGGCCTCTTTGCTTGTGGCGTTTCTGCAGCTGCCTTGCAGTATCGTTAAAGCTATAGTTAGCCTATAGCTATCTCCCAGAAGTTAACAAGCTGCTAAACTAATGTTAGGCTAGAGGTAGTCACGCGTGTTTCGTGACGTTAGTAGCGTCAGTGACTGTGGCTAGCAAGTTAGCCAGGTAAATAAAAAGACAAGCAACTCAATGGCTACCAACTTTTGACATGACGTTTTCTAAGTAATCAAAATATTGACGGATGCTAGGGGGGGGGCACGATACGATCCTTTCTGTGCTGCAACAGTCTTCTATGCACGTCGTATCTAATGCGTCGTTGCTAACATGTGCCGACGCTGTGACGTAGGCTATTATAACTGAGTAGTCTACCCTTTGCCGACAAAATCAACTTTATGCCACAAAAACGTTGTATGGTCCTAAACTGTGCAACGGAACGTACATAAAAGTAATAGCAACTCAATCGGGACCAAGACGAAACTTTGGACGTCGACGTTTTCTATGTAGTCCAAATATTGACCGAGGAGTAGGGGGGCAAAAATAATAATAATAATAATAATAATATATATGTGAGATTACAAAGGATGGCCACGTCGATGACGTGGCACACCCAATTAACATCACATTCTCGACACAGCATATTACAGAATATACGACAAATAATATGTTACCAAGGCCATCATAATTAAACAAATATTATACGGTCTATTAACATTATATTAATAAAATCTGACCGCTGTCGAAAAATCTTCTAAACATTCCACAGCGCTGGTCCGACCGCTACGTAGACTATTTATAAACTTTACAGAATTAAATAAGGTTAAACAATCAGAGGACTAAGAACAACAACCAAACAACTTACTTTTATTATGAACGCACCATTTCACAAAATTAAATATTGCGAGTATAAAAGAAAACTTAGTGAGGTATTAACCTACTGCAGGAGAGCAACCGTCATTTCTTATAACTCTATCTGATAAAAGTCTGTTGACAAGCATAGTCGGTCTCCTATTGGCTGATATCACCAGCCTTTCTTAATGGTAATTATGCCCTTTGAAGGTTATCAGACACTGACATTTGTGCTTTCAATTTATGCTTTTTTAATTCGAGTAATAATAAAGAAGCTGTCCTACATTAATCATTCTCACTGTGTTGTGCTTGGAAAACTACCACCACACCCAAATAAAATATTTAAAATATATATATATATATATATTCATAAATGTACAGGTATCGGCGAGTACCGAAAAAATATATAATTTCAATACCTTTTTAAGACTGTTGAAGACCTTCTCAAAATATTTTAAGACCACGCCACTTCGTGTTCTAATCTGCAACAAACCTTTCATTTAATAAACAGTTGTAATTTGCAAATAAATCTATAGAGCCCAACCATACAACAGAACCCGGATATAGTCCAGTCATTTTAAGCCAAAATGGGGGTCAACCTAGGACAAATTGCAACAGAAGCAAACTCAACTGAATTAGTATCCTCAATATGAGTAAGGGGAAAAAAAGCCCAGAACAATCTCATTAGGGGAAAGTTTCGATAAATACCCAAATATACGCCTTTTCATTCCTTTTTCTCACATTAATAGGGTAAAACATTTTACTTTTAGTTATCACCATGAAAATTACTGAATTGATTACTTACATTAAGACAAACAAAAAATGTATTACACGTTTTTTTAAATTGTTTGTTAACATGGGCAAATGGTGCATAATAATGTGTGCGCTCATTTGCATAAATACCACAACATATCTAAACATTGGATATAGCCCGGTGAAAATGTATTGTAGAATCTTGTTGACATCTTACAGTAAAAGACTATAGTAGAGGCAAACAAATGTCACCATAAGGGGCTGAGATTCAGTCGTTCATTCAAGGTCCACTCAACTGTCACTAAACTGTCACTCAGGTAAGAAAGATTTCCTTTTGTTTCTCCTACAAGGATTATTCAACCTACATTAATAAAACATACCTGGTGATCAACTACAATTTATTGGGAACATCTGGATGTGTGTTGAGCTGTGGTACGACTATTATTGGTGAAACGACCCAGCCCCAAACCCCATCTCTGCAATATTAATAAAGGCCGGTTTAAAGTACTTCTTCCTGCCTCTATGTATTAATGCTCATGGGTAGCCTAAATGGGTTCCATTCAGAAGTATTTTACTGTTAATCAACAAGATTCAACAAGGCATTTTCACCTGACCAACATTTAGATCTGTTGTGGTATTTATGCAAATTAGCACATACCTAATTAGATTATGCACCATTTGCAAAAGCTTGTAATACATTTTCTGTTTGTCTTGATGCAAGTAATCAACTCAGTCATTTTCATGGTGATATCTAAAGGTTAATATTGTGAGTGGTGGTTCACCGCAGTATTGAGACAACAGATTATCCTCCGTGCGCATTGTTGATGTGCCGCCCATTGCCACCCCGATGTCGGCAGACGATGGGGCAGAGGTTGCTGTCGTAGCTGTTTTGACAAGTTCAGCTGTCGTGTTGGGTAGTGGTGTCGCTGGCGGAGCACAGAAACTGGCGATGGACTGCTGCAGCTGCTCTCTGCGGCCAACGGCATTTAAAATGATATGACTTAAGAGAAAAATTGAGAGAAAAATACATCACTTTCACTAGACAAGGTTTTACCAATTGAAAAACGGCTATGTTTATTTTAACTATTTTGCGCTCAATTAAGGCCAAAACATGTGCCTCGTGCGCTGTGCGCGCTCGCACGCATTAAGGATCGAACTCCCGAACTAGCATCACATCAAACACAGAATGTGCATGCATTAGCAGGGCAGCTGTGATAGTGTATATGGCCTGTTCTGGTGGGCCCGTCTGGATCAAAGTCCAGGGCCTATTTTTACTTCCAGTCCGTCCCTGCCGCCCTGCAACATTAAGGCCCCCCCCCCAGCACACCCCTGATAAAATATGTTCCCGCGGCTATGAACACATCCTTCTCCAAACAGGAGTGCGCACATTTACATTTCCCAGTTTCGCCGCGACATGTGGAGGGCGACATATCACTTAACTGTGCATTTCGCTAAATATGTGACTCGCTGACCGAGCACGTCATTGTTTATAATATGGGGAGGAAAATAAATATATCCATGCACTTTTTGAAGTCAAACACTTTGGACAAAGCTTGAACAAAATGTAATACCTCATAAAATCGGGATTAAGAGAGATTATGTTTTCGCAAACGAGTGAACTCTCCTTGATCCAGTTCCACCTGCAAGGCGTAAATGAGACATCATGTTCAAGTGTTTCCACTTAAGTAGCTGACAGTTGTAAAGCAGTGCATTTAGACTACTACTTTTATTTAGTACACTCTTCTTGCCCTCATCTTTGTATTGAATGCTGAATACAAAATGTTCAAAAACTGGATTCTTGTGCTTCTGAAAACATTCTTCTCAGTCTCGCTAGCCTTTTCCATTATCACATTAGAGCTGAGAAAATGTTTCCCCTCTCTTCTCCAGTGTGTATTTGCATTAGAGGTGGGCATAGATTTTTTATTTTAATCTAGATTCATCTCACTGTAATCTTGGAATTAATCTAGATTAACGCCGTTAATGCCGATCAGTAGATCAGTGGTTCCCAAACTAGGGTGCGCGCATCCCTAGTGGTGCGCAGACTGACCACCGGGGGTGCGCGAGAGAATGTTTGTAATGGCGAGTGAAAAAAACATAATATTCTTTTAAAGTATTTAACTGAGGTAAACTTCTACGACGGCGTATTAGGGCCGATTTGTTTTGTTGTTTGTTTGTTGTCCTCTGATTATGTAAACATATTTCAATCTGTATAGTTTATAAATAGTCTCGGTAACTCGGATTATTGTATGTGGAATGTTTAGTTTTGTTTTCAACAGCGATCGGAATTTATTGATATAATGTCAATAGACTATAATATTTGTTTAATAATAATAGGTAGCGTACTAGTCTTTATATTCTGTTATATGCTGTGTCGGGAGCATGATGGTAATTGTTTACGTTTTGTGTTGTTTCAGCACCACTCTCATTTCACTGTCATGTAAACTCCGCTAGCAATAAATCAGCATAAAGCCGTTTGAAGAGTTCTGTTCTGACAGACACACCGGGAGCGAACACAATGCACGAACCAGTTGCACATACACCCTTAGTATCTTAGTTCCTCACCTACACTTATATTGAAAAGTATAATTTGATCAGGCATCCATTACTGCAGGCTTGGTAAGCGGCGGCTTGCAATTCGGCTAGGTATACATCCGCTATAAAATATCAAGGTGAAAGTCATCATAGCTTGCGTAGTAAAGCTCCCAACCCAACTTTGAGAATAGATGGCGATATTTCTTTTATCGCTCGATAAGGGTCTCACGTTAATGCCGATAACGGCCCACCACAGAGTGCTGATAGGCTCCAGAGATGTTCTGTGGATCTGAACGTGTGTAGTCTGCAGCACAATAAGCCAGTTTTGGAAATCATAGGAAAATGACATACTGTATTGTAATAACGTGGTTCGTAATAATTGTAATATGTGTGTATTGAACCGTAGGGGGCGTACCAAACGTTTGACAACATACCGTGTACTGTTGCATCCCTAGTGTTCTTTCTTTATGGAACTGTTTATTTGAGGAAATGTTTATGTTCCTATCAGGTCTGAGCGTTGGGAGGCAGTGAGGAAGGCTGTGGACTGGGTGTGCTGGGCGGATAAGCAATATCCATGTGTGTGCAGCAGGCTGGAATTTGGCCTGGACTGGGAGTCCTCCACCCGCAGGCTTCTGGGCATTGACCCCCCATACCCGTCCTCTCTCTTCATGGGACAGCTGGGAAGGGGGGTTGTGCTTGTTCCTTTTGTTTAAGTAACTAGCATCTCATTTTTAAGCATTTTAACTAATAGTTGTTCAGTGTAGATTACAATTATCGTGTAGAGTTCAATAATACATTTACCTTAATTCAATACCAACTAAGATCGTTAAGCAGAGCATCCTGTCCAATGTCCAGTACAAATACATTTTTTTAATTGTGTTGTAAGGCTGGGTGTCACCCAACCCCCACCTCTCATATGCTAAAGTCTGGAGTTGCTGGACGGAGTGTCTACTTCATGGGTCTCCCACTTCATTATGTAATTTACTGTCGCATTGCTAGTCATAGTAGATAAGTAAGGGTCAAGATGTGGTCTGATGTGGTTGTTCTACAGTTGGGTATAAAGGGAATTGTGAAGCATTGTTCTGTGGATTCTTCATCTCCTTAGGGCTTCTCCTCAGCTCTCCTTTTCCTCTCCTCTTCTCCTTCCTCACCTCTTTCTCTCTCTGATTTACAATAATCAAGGCAGAGTAGCTAAGAGTTAAAACCTTGATTTGGTAACATGTTTGTGTTGTAGTTGATTTCACTCATTTGCAATGTTATTAAATATAAATGTAATTAAACTTACTTTGACCATGTTTTAACTGATTTAAACCATACACTCAAATAACTGCAATTCCATTGGCATTGGCATAATTTGGTTAAAGGGGTCATTGATTGCGAAACCAATTTTACCTTGTCATAGTTGAATAACGACTATTCGGTGGGTAAAATGGACATACAGTGAACCTCAAAGTCCATTGACACCTCTTTTCTATCTAAATCTAAATTTGTGACATACAAATTCTGCATCACCTTTGTCACGCCCCAACATTTACATACAGACCAGTCCTCTGGTGTTCTGGCCCAGGATCTAGCTGCGAGCTGCTCTGTGTACTTCCACGGGAACAACAAAGGAGAACGTTTTTAAGTTTTTAAAGTATATTGAAAATGGACCATGTAAATGCAGTGTACTGGGAATGCTGACACTTCAACATAATCTTCCCAAGAAACCAAACACTAGTAGGGATGGGCGAAAGTTGCCTTGTGAAACTATTTTTGTACTTCTGTATTCGAACTTCTTGTTTGCCGGGGATATCATTCAATTCAATGGTCCCGCTGCTAAAATATTGAATAGGGGTTATGCGAAAAACACTGCTTTATTCGGTAAAACAGACATCATCACTTCCGGATCTGTACGCTCTATGCAGGCATGGTGCTGTTTTACAGAAGATGCCTCCAGTTTCCAATTTAATATCTCGGTGAATTTTGAATTTTCTGAATTTAGAGAATGGCAGCCTTTAGAAGAAAAAGCGATTCCCCATTGATCTGTTGACTCTGAATTATGATTTGGGTTGTGATAGTCTTATTTAAGTGAGACTGCATAGTCTTACTGTAGGCGGCAGCCACGTCTCGTTCACGTCATGTCAAAGTAAATCAATTTACACGTCGGTCAATTTTACACCAAAAAGGTCGAGGAGGGCAGCTTTCAAGAGATATGGGAATTCTACATTTAGCCAGGCGGTACGACATCAGCTCACCCAGACATTTCACACTGAGATACGCAGTAAATAATCACTGTTCGGATTTTCCCGCAACTGGTACTGAAACGGTTTGGATAAATACATGGTCTTCACAGTTAAATAATTTAAAACGCCCCAAATGGTCATAATAATAATAATGTATTATTGTTGGGTGCTTTTGCTAGGCTAGACTCATCTGCTTCATCTGGAAGCAATACAGCTTAAAAACAAAGGTCCGACTCTACAACAGTAACGTAAAATCTGTGTTGTTGTACGGCTCGGAGTGCTGGCAGATAACATCTTACGACATAAAAAAATTCGAAGACAGGTCCAGATGGAGGCAGATCGTCGAAGCCTTATGTCCCATTAGGGACGAAGAGGATTAAGATAAGATTGTTGATAGTGTGAACTAGCTGGGTTTGCCGTTGGGTTAACACAGGAGCGGAAACGATAACATCTGTTTTCCGGTTCGTTTCCTGGGCGCTCCCCATAACCACTATTCGCTAAAATATTGGTGGGGACAATTTTGTCTTCTTCAAATGTTGGTGGGGACTAGTACCTAGCGTCCCCCCCTAAACCTACGCCCATGCTAACCAACACTTCCTCCTTCAGGGTCTATGAACTACCATGTGATGACAGAAGGGGTTGGGTTTAGCTCAGTGGAAGACTGAAAGAAACCAGGCTAACCACATCATGGGAGATCACCCTCTGTTAGATTAGAGATTGTTAAATGTTAGATTGTGTGTATGTAATGAGGAGATGGGTTCAACACTGAGTCAGCAGGGGGAGACAGAACTAAACTTCTGATGATTGAGGATCTTAGTTATACGGGCCGTTCCCAAAAACATCGTATTTAAAGTTTCTCTTAAAAATTAGTAGCTCTTGAAAGTGCATAAATTAGCCTACTCTTACGCACGTAAGTAATATTGATGGTTTCGAGAAGACACATATCTGGCATTTAATGACAAGAAAACCTTCACCTGCCCGATGGGGAGATTCCCGGTTCCGGAGGCCCCGTTTAAAGAAATATGCATAGACTACACGGACATGGGGGCAGAAAACGTAGTACGAGGTTTCAGATACATGCCGGTGATGGTGGACAGATTCACAAAGTGGGTGGAGGCAATACCCACAAAACGAGAAGACGCGAATTCCGTGATCAAATGGTTAAAGAACGAACTCATACCCAGATATGGGGTCCCAGCAAGAATCCGATCAGACAACGGCAGCCATTTCACAAGCCAACACCTCGCAAAAGTGGAGCAACAGTTGGGAATAACACACAGCTTTGGGGCAGTATACCATCCGGCATCACAAGGAATAGTAGAAAGGGTGAACGGAACATTGAAACGGAAGACTGCTAAGATCTGCTATGGCACCAAGATGTCATGGGTGGATGCCCTACCACTAGCCCTAATGTCAATGAGAAGTTCCCAATCCGAAAAGACACACTTGTCCCCACATGAATTGCTGAATGGGAGACCAATGCCAGGACCGCCTAGAGATGGGGGCAGGGGCCCAATTCTAGACTTATGGAAGATAGAAGCTTCTGAGTATATGAAAGCACTGACGGACCTTACCAACGTTTTGTCCACACAGGTGCGGCAGGCCGAGCAGGAAGCAGCCGAGCACCAGGACACAGCAGTAGGGCCTGAAAACTGGGTGAGAGTTAAAGTACACAAACGAAAGTGGACTGAACCTCGGTGGACAGGTCCGTGGCAGGTAACAGAACGTGCCTCCCACGCTTTGAAAGTCAGAGGAAAAAACGGAGATCATTGGCATCACCTCACACACTGTGCATCGGCGGAGGCCCCCTCCCGCACTCTGGGGGAAGTTAGAAAGGATCTGTGTTGCCTTGAAGACAAACCCACCGACAAACCTGAAGTTTAAGGAAGAGGACAAAACGAGACAGAGCTGCAGTCCAGATCGAAAAAGTGGACGTACTCATCATATGCTTAATAATCTTACGACACTTCTTCTAGCCCAACCGGTTTCCTCACTTCACACATTCCGCGGCAACACATCAATATGTCTAGATTGTGCTTTTGGGGACTGCTCGTCTGCGCCATGGGTTGTCTCAAACAACCACTGAGTGCCTAAGCAGCCTGAAATACACCCTGGGCCAAACAGCGACATTGAAGGTAGACCTCTGCGAAATGTTACCATGCAATTGGGGCAGTCAAGAGTACTACAGTTCAGTAAACATCTACATGGGAATAACCACACACTGTAGCTCATGGGGAGATATCGGATGGAACACTGGACCACATGACTGGGGATACAAGCCTGCCACTGCGCTAAAAAGGGTCAGTAAATCATAAACCAACTGGAGAGACTGTCTATAAGCAGAGGGAAGGCTCCCAAGGACTGCAAACCTAAATCATCATGCAACCCACTGCTTGTCACCCTAAAATATCCCTACGAAGGAGATAGGGGAAGCTACTGTCTAGGAATGGAGGAAAAGGGAAAAGACACAATCAGAACTTTTGAGATCATAATATCAAACACATTTCCAGACAGCACCAAAGCCCAGAACTCGGGACAGATCACACTCAAAGACACCATTGTAGCTGAAACAGAATACGCCGACAGAAATGAGTGGGTAGACTGGATGATGTACACTGCGGAACAGCATAGAGTTAAAAACGGTGTGGCTTGCGGGACCGCAAGGCCACTACTAGGAACGGTACCTTTTCCTATCACCCCGAGGGATGATGAAAAAAACGTTTGAATGCCTGTTGAAACTTTTCAGCCAGCTACACCCAGAAGGTTGCACCACCATCAAACTGCTGTTTCCTTCAGTACCCATGGCAAGGCCGCCCCATTTCACCCCATATGATGGAAGATACACCTGCATTCGAAAATTGTCAGGGCACGTTGATGTCGGCCGCCTAACACAGTGCAACCAAACTTACACACCAAGTGGACACACACTCGACATTCGGAATGAAATGCATTATCCTAGAGCGGATGTGTGGTGGCTCTGTGGGACGACATTGTATCCAATATTGCCTCATGACTGGACAGGAGTGTGTGCGCCAATTCAGCTTGTAATGCCATTCTATGCCATTCCACGGACGGCCGATGAGATCGAGAGGATGGCAGACAGAGGTATTGGCCACATCAAGAGACAGACAAGGGCAGTTAAAGGATCATTTGACTCTGGTATCTGGATGGATGCTATAGGCATACCAAGAGGAGTTCCAGACGAATACAAGGCAAGAAATCCGATTCTGGCGGGTTTTGAGTCACTGTTCATCTTCCCATCGATAAACAAAAACATGGAGTGGATAAATTACATATACTACAATCAGCAACGATTTGTAAACTTTACTAGAGACGCTATAGGGGGATTGGCCGAGCAGCTAGACCGAACCAGCACCATGACACTGCAGAATCGTATGGCATTGGATATGTTGTTGGCCGAGAAGGGCGGAGTGTGCAGGATTTTTGGAACCCTGTGCTGCACATTTGTCCCTAACAACACCGCACCAGATGGCTCCGTATCCAGGGCATTGAAGGGACTGACGTCTCTGAGTAAGGAACTGGCCGAGAACAGTGGAGTGGACAACTACTTCACATCAATATTGCAGTCCTGGTTCGGTAAATGGACATCTACTATTGTCTCAGTGGTGGGGGCAGTGACAGCGACGGTAGTCATTCTGATCATGTGCAGCTGCTGTTTCATACCCTGCGCTAAGAACCTGATTGGAAGACTGACCAACACTTTAACAGTGCAGCAGGCACAGTGTTATCTGGAGGAAATGGTGAATTTGTTTTCACTCAGAGATCGAGCGTTACTGTGAGGCTACAAGTGGACAGGACTGGAGCGACGGCTGTCGCTAGGGCCATGTTCTCTTTCCTCACGGCATTATCTTTTGAACCCCTTTACTTTCATTAATCACGTCCTTATTTACACTGGGATATTCTTAATCAGTAATATCCAGTTTGATTGTTATTCAATGTTTTCAAATTTATTTTATTACAATTCTAAAAGCTTGGCTAAAGTTGTATGTATGTGGTGAAGGGGACCTGTGAGTATGTTCAGGTCTGCCGTGGTACATGGATGTCGAATGTCCACTCTGCGGAGTGACGGTGGGTTTTCCCCTATAACATCATTAGGGTTTTCCCACTGTGTCCAGTGTGTCCACACCACTTGGCCATAACGCTGCATAGTCTCATTATTATCGTTCTAAGCATTGTGTTCCTTAACGGGATATTTTAAATTTTGTGTTAGTTGTCACACCCTTTAAAGGGTGTGAAAGGAGGGATTCCAAGAAAACTTTAAAATATCCTGTCCGAATTAACAGTTTTCTTTCTACATGTATTGACTCTTCTAATGTTCTGTTTAACAGATTGACTGATCGTAAGATATGGTCGTCACAACGTCACAAAGGGTGTGAAAGGAGGGATCCATGAAACTTTAAAATATCCAGTTTTAATGTTGACCACGTAGTGGTGTCAAAGGAGGGATTTGTGAGGGAATGATAGCATTATACTGCTGATCAATGCCTGCTATACCAATCAATATCTAATATGAATATGTAAACACACATGTTTTGTAATGCTAATAACTAGATACAAATATCGAATTTTATCAACTGATTTAATAAAGTAACAGATAAGAAACACTGAAATATAACTTGGGTGTGGACAAGAATGCAGAGGTCAGGCAACTGACTTGGGAGGCGAGATCGTTAAGCTCAGGGACTGGTGTGAGCACAATGAGCTAGTCAGCTCATGGGAGTAAAAGTGTCAACTTGGGAGATAAGGTGATGCTGGGAACATAACTCTTCTCTGCTTCAGGACACGAGTCAGACCGGACAGTTCTTACTATGGATA
>CAEFZP010000974.1:0-114838 GCA_903064625.1 Mallotus villosus
TGAGGTTAAGTAAGTAAGTAAGTAAAGTTTATTTATATAGCGCCTCTCGCAGACCAAGGTCACAAAGCGCTTCACATTAAAAAACACACTAAAATACAATAAAACGACACATATACAGAGTCTGTTACAAAGAAGAGTTTCCTAAGAACGTACAATATAATACTATACAATATAATACAGAGTACATGGATCTAGAAGGCCTGTCTGAACAAGTGCGTCTTAAGCTGACTCTTAAAAATATCCACAGAGTCCAGAATGCGCAGGGACTGGGGCAGGTCATTCCACAGACGAGGAGCAACAGCCTTGAATGATCTGTCTCCTCTGGTTTTAAGACGAGTGCGAGGAACCATCAGGAGGTTCTGCGTGGAGGACCTCAGGCTCCTGTTGGAGGCATAAGGCTGGATCAGGCCCTTAATGTAATCAGGAGCCTGACCGTGGAGAGCCCTGAACGTCAGCACCAGGATTTTAAAGTTTACTCTGTATGTGACAGGGAGCCAATGTAAAGCTTTCAAAATAGGAGAAATATGGGCTCTCCTGTCGGTGCGGGTCAGGAGCCTCTCCGCCGAGTTTTGGACAACTTGTAAACGAGCCAAGCCTTTTTTACTGAGGCATGTTAGAAGGCTGTTACAGTAGTCCAATCGCGAGGACACAAAAGTGTGGACAATCATCTCAAGCTCGTGACTCGAGACCATGTGTCTGAGCTTGGAGATGTTGCGCAAGTGAAAATTGCAGTTCTTGACCAGCTGATTCATATGCCGTTCTAGGGACATCCCTTCATCAAACACTACACCAAGATTCCTCAGACTTTTTTTTACTGAGTTGCTTAAGTTGCCGAGATGCTGGGTAATGAGTGGGACAATAGTGTCCGGGGCGACAACTAGGGTTTCAGTTTTGGTGGAGTTCAGCTGGAGGCTATTCTCACTGAGCCATAGCTTTATTTTGGACAGACAGTTTGTAAGGGAAGCCAGCCTCTGGGGTTCGCTGGGCTTAAACGTGCAGTACAGTTGAAGATCATCAGCATACAGATGGTAAGAAATGTCACTGAACTGCTGGATCAGCTCACCTAAAGGAAGCAAATAAATCAAGAATAGAATCGGCCCAAGGACTGAGCCCTGGGGTACCCCACACTGCAAGTCCGCCGGTACTGACATCATGTTATTAGAGGACACACAGAAGGTTCTACCATTCAGGTATGATCGAAACCACTCTAACACAGGGCCTGACATGCCGACCGCATCCCGTAGTCTGTTAAACAGAATATCATGGTCCACTGTGTCAAACGCAGACGACAGGTCTAGCAGGACCAGGACAGAACATTTACCGGAGTCGGCAGCCATCATAATGTCACTGGACACTTTTAACAGTGCTGTTTCAGTGGAGTGACATTTTCTGAAACCAGACTGAAAAGTGTTGAATATGTTGTTAGCCTCCAAGAATGTTGTAAGTTGGTTACAAACAACCTTTTCCAGAACTTTGGCCAGGAACGGGATCTTAGAGATAGGCCTGAAGTTCTGTAGCTCTGCTGGGTCCAAGCGTGGCTTCTTTAGATGAGGTTCCACAACAGCATGTTTAAGGGAACATGGGAACACACCAGCTGAGAGTGACATGTTAAACATTTTGGTGATGAAAGGAGCGATCGATTCCAAAACATTAACAAAAAGTCGGGCCGGGACAACATCGAGACGACAAGGGGTCACTTTCATGGTGCTTACGATGGATAAAATGTCCACTTGAGTGACTGCGTTAAACGAAGACCAACTGTGAGGAGGGGGGTCAAGCTGGACTTCACTGCAGGAAGGGGAACAAGGGAGTTTCGCCTTTATATCTCTAACTTTGTTGACAAAGAAAGTCAGAAACTCATTGCAGCTGGCCCTGCACTGCACAGCAACAGCAGAAACAGGAGGTGAGACGAGAGAACTGATTGTATCAAAGAGCACTTTTGGATTTCTCTTATTGGAGACAATCAGCTGACTAAAATAACTTGATCTTGCTTCATCCAAACGATCATTCAGGGAGGAAACAAGGTCCTTTAAATGAAGTCTATGGACCTCCAGTTTGGTTGAATGCCACAGGCGTTCAATTTTACGGCACGTTCTCCTCAAGTTCACAATGATGTCATTAATCCAGGGACAAAACTGCAGACGGACCACATTATTCATTTTAAAAGGTGCTACTTCATCCAAGATAGTAGCACAGTGACTGTCAAAAGAGTGAACAAATGCATCAATTTCAGTGCAGTCTTTGAAAACAGTGGGGTCAAAACTGTCACAGAACCTTACTGCTGTCGACTCTGTGATAATCCTCCTCTCTACTTTAACGGGTAGGGGGCGAAGGTCATAATTCCAAGACATGTCAAAAAATACGCCACAATGGTCACTGAGGTGCACATCTTCGACGCTCACATTATCAAGCTGCAGACTGAGAGACAAAACTAAATCTAAGGTGTGGCCTTTCGAATGTGTGGGGCCGGAGACATGTTGAGTGAAATGAAAAGCTTCTGTCATAGATATAAAATCTGCTGCTGGGCCAAAAGCATCATCAATGTGCAGATTAAAATCCCCAAGAATTAAAACTTTTTCCAGTCTTAAAATGGATGATAAAAAGTCAGTAAACTCAGTTAAGAATGCACCAGCAGGGCCAGGGGGACGATAAACCAAAATACAATAAAATGTGGTAGTGGTTAGTGTAACCATTGCAACCAGACAGAAAGAATGTGTTCTAAAGTAATCATTTTCTCTTCCCTTTCTTCCTTTGAGTTTGCTTCATCACACCAGCCAATTTGCCGGGTTTGTTCAGGAGTGCCCTCTTCCTCCCTCCTGCTACAGACAAATCATCCACCTCTGACTCATCACCTTCAGACATTGCGGGGGGTTCACCTGCAGGTACTTCTCCCTGCTGGCTGGACACAGTCTCTGCAGTCTCAAACTCCATGGCTGCTCTCCTCTCAGCGTTTGTGCGCACAACTCTAGGAGGCAAAGGCTCCCGATAAGAACCTTTCCCTCCTGTTGCCCGTGCATCCACTTTAGCCTTCCTGATCTCCAAATCCCCATTTGCAGGGTCCGTCAGTGCAACCATATTTGAATCGAGGCTAGATCCAATCTCCCCCCCCACACTTTCACCAGTCTGTTCTACCATCACAGGGCTGCTGTTAGTTCCCAGCCCCCCACTTAGTTGTCCCTCAACAAACCCCACCTCCATCCTTCCATCCTCCTCCCCATCTCCCTCATCCCCAACATCCTCTGACTCACTGTCCTCATGAGTTGAGAGGGCAATCCCCTCCTCTTCACCCTCCCCGCCCTTACACACACAATTTGATTCCTCCTTTCCACATTTTTTGCACTTTGGCTCCCACTGGTCACACTCCCTGGCATAGTGTCCCTGCCCCCCCACAATTCCTACACCGAAACTCTGGGCATTCACGAACAATATGCCCTGGCTGGATACACATTCTGCAAACCTTCACCTGGCGATCATGAATGACCCTAAAATATTGTGCTCCCATCTCAGTGTCAAAACGCGTAGAGTAAGGCAGTGATTTAACAGTGTCTGTAAACTTCACCTTCACAAATCGTGTGCCCTCCACGACCCTCGTCCCAGGCCACATCCTCTTTGTAATGGGCGAAATTGCCCTCACACCCCAGTCCAACAGCTTCTTTAAGATTTCCAAATGCTTGTATGTATTTTAATTTTTAATTTGTGTTGTCATGTATTTGTATTGTATCGTATTGTATTTTATTTTTATATGGAACTTTGAGTCCGGAATAAAGTATTCATTCATTCATTCATACAGCACTTCCGGTTATGGCGCGCTGCTAGGCAGACGAGTGATAGAAAGCTCTCATGTACAATTCATAGAAAAGTAATCAGGAAGCCACTAAGAATTACCAAACAGTTACTACTGATCCCTAAACACTACAAACTGCTAAAATGTTACCGAAACCGCATCCAAAGACTTTAAAGTCCACTAAACCAATCGATGGCTCCTCCAGCCCGACGAGGCTAACTAGTTCCATTGCTAGCGAAGAGGACACAATTAGCTCTGGTCAAATTCTTAACGCTATTCACACAATGAAGGAAGATTTTTTGTCGAGGTTTGACGGCTATTGGGCGCTATTCAGGGAGTGCAAAGCGAATTAAAGGCATTGACTGGCCGAATGACCGAAGCTGAAGACCGAATTTGCACCAATGAAGATGACTTAACATCTATGAAAGCACCGGCCTCCACCATGAAAGCAGCTATGGATGAGCTAGTGCTAAAGGTGGATGACTTAGAAAACCGAGCACGCCGCTCGAATGTGCGGTTGGTGGGTCTGCCTGAGTTAACAGAAGGAGGTGACGTCCGTAACTTCTTGGAAAAGTGGATCCTTGAAGCTCTTGGTGAAATGAACTTTACTGGGCCACTGCTTATAGAAAGGGCACATCGAGTTGGTAGAATCAACAGTAAGGAGGGGAACCAACAAACCGCTGCACGACCCAGAGTGGTGGTGATGATGTTTCTGAACTACTCTGACAAGGTTCGAGTGATGAAAGTGGCCAGAAGCAAGGGAAGGATACTTGTCGACGATAAAAATGTCATGTTTTTTCCTGACGTGTCTGCGGATCTGTTTAAACGTAGAAAAGTCTTTGATTCAGCAAAGAAAGAGCTAGCCTCCCTTTCTAACCGCGACCTGCGATACGGAATAATTCACCCAGCTACACTTCTGGTGACCATCAAGGGAAGACGGCACACTTTCGACACTGCATCAGAAGCGGAGGCTTTTGTGCAAGAATTGAAGTCTGAGCAAAGCTAGGCAACTATGGGTGCTGAGTAGGCTAACGTGTTTAGTGCTGACAAAATACAGGTACGTTATTTTTCCTGGACTATTTAAAGAATGCAGCCGCAATACGGGCAGGGTAATCTTTTCCTGGACTGTTTAAGACTGTTAATTTAAGTGTTGTGCTGCAAAGTGGCTATTTCTGATTGCAATACACAATTAGTTCACTTTTAATATTTTGCATGGAGCTCCAACATGATCGCTGAGCATGCTGTTTCTCGTCATGTGGGTGGACCAGCTTAGTTCCATAGTCAGACTCTGTTCAGGGGTCTATTGGAAGTGTGATCTAGGGGTGGGAAGCGTGTACTTCGTTTGGGGAAGTACACCCTGTTATGTTTACGTTTTAAGGCACATATTTTTATTTTTATTGTTTACTCAATTCCAACCCGCACTTACAATGTAGTATTATATCATGCCATTTGAACTCCAGTTCACCTCTTGGAATGTAAGAGGTCTCAACAAACTTGTCAAGCTTAAGCAAGTAATGAGTAGAGTTAAACAACTAAAAGCTAAGATAGTCTTTCTCCAGGAGACGCATTTAACACCTGAAGATGTAGTGAAAGTGAGGAAGAGATGGCCAGGTCGAGTTTTTTCTGCTTCATGTAGTTCTCACTCACGTGGGGTAATCACTCTGATACATAACTCCCGACCTTTTCATCTCATCAATGTGGATAAAGACCGATATGGGAGATACCTTATTATTCAATGGGAAATACTCTCAATTAGGTTAAATCTGGTAAACTTATATGGACCCAATGACGACAACCCGTCTTTTTTCAGAAATCTGTTTTTGTCCCTGGATGATTTGTCTGGTAGTTTCATCATAGGTGGAGATTTTAATTGCACTCTCCAGCCAGAGATTGATAGATCCACAGGGATAGATACCGCCCATGCCCAGACACGAAAAGAGTTATTACAATATATAAAATAATTTAATTTAACTGACATATGGAAAAGAGACTATCCTAATCAGTCAACCTTCTCATGTTATTCTGCCACCTGCCAGACATTCTCCAGAATTGACTACTTTTTGGTCTCTGCTTCTTTGATATCCACAATCTCAAGAAGCTGGTACGACAGCATTGTAATTTCAGACCATGCTTCAGTTTCATTTAGACTAAACATGCCACAGTCACTGAATTTCTCCACGGGGTGGCGCCTTCAGTCATTTTGGCTGAAGGATCCAGAATTTATGAAGTTTATTGGGGCCCAAATTGATGATTACTATGTAAATAACACAACCCAAACAT
This sequence comes from Mallotus villosus, assembly GCA_903064625.1. Classification (NCBI taxonomy): domain Eukaryota; kingdom Metazoa; phylum Chordata; class Actinopteri; order Osmeriformes; family Salangidae; genus Mallotus; species Mallotus villosus. The sequence continues at coordinate 6,065 of CAEFZP010000974.1, forward strand.
CAGCTGCTATACGGTGGGAAGCATTTAAAGCCTTCCTGAGAGGACATATGATAAGTTTTACAAGTTTTAAACAAAAATCCTGGAGGCTGGAGATGCAACAATAAGAAAAGAAGATAAAAGAAACTGAATCAAAACACTTCAAAAACCCTTCCCAACAGTCATTTAAAGAACTTAATGAATTTAGAGCTAAATATAACGTTTTATCTGTCAATAAGGCAACTGAAAGCCTGCTGAAATTGAAACAGTCCTATTATGAACAAGGGGAAAAGGCTAGTCAACTCTTAGCTTGGCGTATTAAACAATCCGAATCTGAAAGGACAATAAATACTATTCAGCTAGATGATGGGTTGGAGACTAGTGACCTTAAAGAAATTAATATAGCTTTTAAAGGTTTTTATGAGAACTTATACAGCACCGATTCTTCAGCCTCAGCCTTGCAAAAACAAAAATATTTTTTGGATTCATTGAACATCAAGCCTCTTGAAGAAAACTTCCTGGCTGATTTAGACCTAAACATAACCATTGAGGAATTGTCTGCAGCCACTGGTAGTATGAAGGGGGGTAAGACGCCTGGCCAGGATTCGATTCCCATTGAGATCTATAAAGCTTTTCAGGACGCGCTACTGCCACCTTTACTTGAAATGTATAGAGTCCTTAGATAGTGGGTCCTTTCCCCCCCTCTCTAAATATGGCAGCAATCACACTATTGTTAAAACCAGGTAAAGCGTCTAACCTTTGTGGATCGTATAGACCAATATCTCTTCTTAATAACGATCTCAAAATTCTTTGCAAGGCATTAGCCAGGCGGTTAGATACACTTCTACCACAAATGTTGCACTCTGACCAAAACGGCTTTGTTCAGGGACGACAAGGTTTTCATAATATAAGACGAGTTCTTAATATTTTGTTTGAAAATTCAGGATCTATGGACACTGCTATTTTGTCGTTGGATGCCGAGAAGGCTTTTGATAAGGTGGAGTGGCACTTCCTGTTTGAGGTTCTTCAAAGATTTGGCATAAATAAGAAATTTCTCTGCTGGATCAGACTACTTTATGCTGACCCCCAGGCTGTAGTTTTAACAAATCTTCAGCACCCTTTAAGTTGTACAGGGGCACAAGACAAGGCTGCCCCCTGTCTCCACTGTTATTTACCCTGGCAATTGAGCCACTTGCCATGGCAATTCGCAACCATACTAGCTTAAAAGGCATAAGGATAGGAGATATGGAACATCGTATAGCACTGTATGCTGATGATGTTATTTTGTTTTGCTCTAATTTGAAACAGACTTTACCAGCTTTATTGGACCTAATTAACTATTTTGGCACCTTTGCGGGATACAAAATTAATTACTGCAAATCTGTAATATTATTCATGAATGAAAAGGAGTCGGCATCGAGTAATAGTCTCTGGTCCACTGCCTGTTAGGGGGACTGACGAGATCTACAGCAGACTTGTCTCTCTTAACCGCTGGTTGGTTCGCTTCTGCTCAGACCAGGGTTTAGGATTCGTGGATAATTGGTCTTGTTTCTGGGCCAAACCTGGCTTGTTGAAGGGTGACGGACTCCACCCGAGCTGGAGAGGTGCCCTTCTATTATCTAGGAATATTGATGTTAATTTAGACCGGGCCTGACACTCACTAGAACAAGCCGGGCCACAGTCTCTTTTAGAGTCTGATAGGTATGTTGATAGGCATGTTATGAGCTGTTGGGGGCCCGATAGCTTAGCTTGTAGTGTAGCCAGTGTGGTGTCTGATGTTGTTTTCCCCATTGAGACTGTGTCGGTCCCCCGCCTCTTTTCCAAATTTCGGCCTTCAATTATTAGGAATCATACCAATTTAACATGTATTCAGCCTTGTTCCCCCGTTGCTCCTCCTATTAGGTTTTCTGCTGACAGTGCCACCTTCTCAGAAGGATTGTCTACTTTTAAAGCTGCCAAAAACCCACACTGGAATGTTGGGCTCCTAAACATCAGATCTCTATCCACAAAGGCCGTTTTGATTAATGATCTGATATCTGAATACAGCCTGGACCTGATTGGTCTCACCGAAACCTGGCTAAAACCTGATGAATATTCCCCCCTTAATGAAGCATCGCCTCCCGATTTTGCGTACTCACATATCCCTCGTGTCTCAAAGAAAGGTGGTGGTGTTGCTATGATATATGAAGCTAGCTTCAACCTCAGCCTAAAATCTGTAAACACCTTTAAAACATTTGAAATAATTTGCATGAAACCACCAACTACTTTAAAAAGGACTACTGCTACTACTCCTGCCCCCCCTCCCTCATTTTGTATAGTTACTCTATACCGCCCCCCCCGGCCCGTATTCGCTCTTCCTAGAGGAATTCGCTGATTTTAGTGCTGATCTTGTGACATATACTGATAATATCTTAATTATGGGTGATTTTAACATTCATGTGGATGACCCAAACGATCCTTTAAGTAAGGCCTTTACTGCACTATTGTATTCCACAGGTCTCACTCAAATGGTTTCCAAACCTACCCATCTTCACTCGCATACGCTGGACTTGGTGCTCACGCGAGGAATCAGGATTAGCGACGTCACTGTCCACCCCCACAATCCTATATTATCAGACCATTGCCTGGTTACCTTCAAAATGGATCTCTGCCAAAGCCTTGGAGGCACTCAGAATACTTCTACTAGCCGCTGCATAACCCCAAACACAGCTCTAGAACTGGCTAATATTCTACCTGCTGCATTAGAAGCACTTGACGTCCCAAATAAATCATTAAATGCTAAAACAAGGGATCTGAATGTGGTTCTTCAGCTATCCCTAGATTCTGTTGCCCCACTTAAACCTCGTAAAAGAAAAGACAAAAAACTGGCTCCATGGTATTCAGAGGAAACCCGCACTCTAAAGAGGTCCACTAGAAAACTAGAACATAAGTGGCGTACCACTAAATTGGAAGTTTTCCGCCTGGCCTGGAAGGACAGCCAAATGGAGTACAAACAAGTCCTCATCAGATCCAGATCAGAATATTTCTCTAAGTTGATTAGTAAGAACAAACACAATACTAAGTTCCTATTTGATACTGTTGCAAAACTCACTAAGAAAAGTACACGCTGTGTTAATACTGTTCTCTCTCCCAATGATTTCTTGGAATTCTTTGACCAAAAAATCTATGCAATAAGGGACAAATTGTCCATCGACACTGAATCTTCCTCTATACCCAGCGCGCTACATGTCGAGGCTCTCACTCATTTTAACCCTATTTCTCATTTTAACCCTATTTCTATCGAAGCGTTCATCAAGTTGATAGATTCATCGAAACCTACCAGTTGCCTTCTCGATCCCCTTCCTGCCAAACTTCGTAGGGAACTTCTCCCTATTATTGGACCAGCCATGCTTAGTATTATTAATGAATCTATTGTAACTGGCCAAGTCCCTGACGATTTCAAACAAGCAATTATTAAGCCCCTTCTTAAAAAACCAAACCTTGATTCAGGTTGTCTCAGCAACTACAGGCCAATTTCAAATTTGCCATTTCTCTCAAAAATTTTAGAAAAAGCTGTGGCACAACAGCTTACTGAGCATCTTTCCTCAAATCAGCTTTATGAACCTCTCCAGTCTGGATTTCGTCTTCACCACAGCACTGAAACTGCTTTGGCTAAGGTAGTCAATGATCTACTATTGGCCTCTGACGCGGGTTCTATCTCTGTGCTGGTTCTCTTGGACCTAAGTGCAGCTTTTGACACAGTGGATCATGCGATTCTTCTGGAACGTATGGAGTACTATGTTGGAATTTCTGGTACCTCACTTCAGTGGTTTAGATCCTATCTATCTGATAGATCACAATATGTCCACTATGATGGCTGCTCATCCAGGTGCTCCACTGTAAAATACGGAGTACCACAGGGTTCAGTTCTTGGCCCTCTGTTGTTTTCACTCTACATGTTGCCTTTAGGAAACATAATTAGAAGCTATGGGGTAAACTTTCACTGTTATGCTGATGATACTCAGCTTTATATGTCTTTAAAGCCTGGGGATTTACCATTTGCTATGGAAAAATGTGTTTCTGGGTTGAGAGCTTGGATGGCAACAAATTTCCTTCTTCTCAATTCGGATAAAACAGAGGTTCAAATTTTTGGTCCTAAAAAATACAGAAATAATTTATCCAATCTAACTTTAGACGGCATCAAAGTCTCTCAAAGCCAACTGGTAAAAAATTTAGGAGTCACAATGGACCTTTTGTTTGAGTACCATATTAAGCAAATTACTAGAACTGCATTTTTCCATCTACGTAACATTGCCAAAGTACAAAAATTTCTCTCAAAAGATGATGCTGAAAAACTAATACATGCATTTGTTACATCCCGATTGGACTATTGCAATGTGTTGTTCTCTGGCCTCCCAAATACCTACATAAAAAATTTACAACGGGTACAAAATGCTGCTGCTAGACTATTGACTAGAACCAGAAAGTTTGATCACATAACTCCTATTCTCGTCTCTTTACACTGGCTTCCTATCCAAGCCAGAGCTGATTTCAAGGTTCTATTACTAACCTACAAATCTCTGCATGGATTAGCACCGCTGTACCTCTCTGGTCTCCTTGCACCCTATCGCCCCACAAGGTCACTTAGATCTCAAGATGCCGGCTATCTGGTGGTTCCCAAAATAAATAAAAAAACTGTTGGAGGCAGGGCGTTCTCATATAGAGCACCTCTTCTCTGGAACAAATTACCTATCTCAATTAAGGAGGCTGATACTGTTACGACATTCAAAATCAGGTTAAAAACGTTCCTGTTTAGTCAAATCTATGGCTGCTAAAGGTAAGTGTGTGTATGTACTTTCAATGTAAAGGTAAGTATGTGTATGTACTTTCAATGTAAACTTATGGTGTGGTGTCGACGGGGGACGGGGCATTCTCACCCTTATTCTATAAATAACTTATTTTAGAGTTCTTTCCCCTGGAACAGATTCCCCTGGCTATCTGGTGGTTCCCAAAATAAATTTAAAAATAAATAAATAAATAAATAAAAACTGTTGGAGGCAGGGCGTTCTCATATAGAGCACCTCTTCTCTGGAACAAATTACCTATCTCAATTAAGGAGGCTGATACTGTTGCGACATTCAAAATCAGGTTAAAAACGTTCCTGTTTAGTCAAATCTATGGCTGCTAAAGGTAAGTGTGTGTATGTACTTTCAATGTAAAGGTAAGTATGTGTATGTACTTTCAATGTAAACTTACGGTGTGGTGTCGACGGGGGACGGGGCATTCTCACCCTTATTCTATAAATAACTTATTTTAGAGTTCTTTCCCCTGGAACAGATTCCCCTGGCTATATGGTGGTTCCCAAAATAAATTAAAAATAAATAAATAAATAAATAAATAAAAACTGTTGGAGGCAGGGCGTTCTCATATAGAGCACCTCTTCTCTGGAACAAATTACCTATCTCAATTAAGGAGGCTGATACTGTTGCGACATTCAAAATCAGGTTAAAAACGTTCCTGTTTAGTCAAATCTATGGCTGCTAAAGGTAAGTGTGTGTATGTACTTTCAATGTAAAGGTAAGTATGTGTATGTGTATGTACTTTCAATGTAAACTTATGGTGTGGTGTCGACGGGGGACGGGGCATTCTCACCCTTATTCTATTAATAACTTATTTTAGAGTTCTTTCCCCTGGAACAGATTTTATGTTCCAACCGAGGGGGGCTGGCGGTGTCTCAGTGTCTAAGGCTGCACCAAATACCCCTGTTTAAATCGCTGCATTAGTCCACACTTGACCGGTGGGGATCTCATTCTAATATCATTGTAACTATTAGCTTCTCCTGGCATTCTCTAATCCCTGCTTTCCTCTCTCTGTCCCCCCTCCACACATCCCCTGTGGTGTGGGGGTTTTTTGAGCTGTCAGCACCTGCCTGGTCATCGGTCCGCCAACGCTGGACCTATTCACCAACCAGAAACTAGTCTCCGTGACGGGCAACAGCGAGTTTCCCGATCCCTTCCTACATCTACCAAGCTGGACAATGGATTTTGGTGTTTCTAAACCCATTGGCACTTCCCTGTGTATTACTATGTTTAGCCTGTGTTCTGCTCCTCTCTTTCACCAACCGTTTCTGGAGGAGGGGATCCCTCACTGAATTGCTCCTCCCGAGGTTTCTTCCATTTTTTCTCTTGCATTGAGTTTTTCTGGGAGTTTTTCCTTGTCTTCCTTGAGGGTTTAGGTTGGTTGAGGGGCAGTTTTCATGGGCGTATGTGAAGCCCTCTGTGACATGCTTGCGTTTAAAAAGGGCTATACAAATACATTTTGATTTGATTTGATTTGATTTGAAAAGGAAAGAGGGGGGAGAGAGGGTAGAGAGGGAGGGTGGAGGGAGAGAGTAGGGAGGGAGAGGGGATCACACTAGATACACACACAGACAGTTTATATTCAAGTGGATAATACTGTCATATTACTGGTACTAAATGTAATGTTTCCAGTGTGTGTGTGTGTGTGCCTGTGTGTACATGTGTGTGTGTGTGTGTGTGCCTGTGTGTACATGTGCGTGTGGGTACATGTGTGTGTGCGTACATGTGTGTGTGTGTGTGTCTACAGGGCCACTGGGTCACCAACAAACACACACCATGTGGAGGGTGGGGGGAGAGAGTAGGGTGGGAAGGTGGGGGGAGAGAGTAGGGAGGGAGGGAGTGTGGGGGGAGAGAATACATGTGTGTGTGCCTGTGTGTACATGTGTGTGTGGGTACATGTAAGTGTGTGTGTGTGTGTGTGTGTGTGTTTGTGTGTGTGTCTACAGGGCCACTGGGTCATCAACAAACACACACCATGTGGAGGGGGGAGAGAGTAGGGTGGGGGGAGAGAGTAGGGAGGGAGGGTGGGGGGAGAAAGTAGGAAAGGCGGGTGGGGGGAGAGAGTAGAGAGGGAGGGTGGGGGGAGAGAGTAGGGAGAGAAGGAGGGTGGAGGGAGAGAGTAGGGTGGGAGGGTGGGGGGAGAGCGTAGGGAGGGAGGGTGGGGGGAGAGAGTAGGGAGGGAGGGTGGGGAGAGAGTAGGGAGAGAGGGAGGGTGGGGGGGAGACAGTAGGGAGGGAGGGTGGGGGGAGACAGAGAGAGTAGGGAGGGAGGGTGGGGAGGGTGTGTGGGTGGGGGGGAGAGAGTAGGGAGGGAGGGTGGGGGGGAGAGAGTAGGGAGGGAAGGTGGGGGGGAGAGAGTAGGTAGGGAGGGTAGGGAGTGTTACGTACGATGTTAAAGGTAACACTGTTTGACTGTCAGTACTGTACCAGTGCAGTGTGTCAACTTTTAAGCCACCAGGCACAAACAAGGCAGCGGGGTCATACGGACGGATTAATGTACATTTATTATTATTACAGCTGCAAAAAGAAAGGTATCGGCAAGCCGCAGCAAACCGTAACAATGAACAAACAATGACAAATAACAAGGGCTAAGAGACAAGGGACGTATCAGTACATAAAGACACGGAGAAGGGACTATGAGCGATTCCCGATGAGACAAACAAAGTGCACTACGCTAAGGACCGAAAACGGCCCTGCTGGAAAACCACTAACTAACCTAGTATTTCTAAACTGACTACACTAAACTCTAGGTTACAAAAGGTGCAGGTGGGACCGCTCCTAAACTACGGTGCATAACAAAGGTTATCTACGTGTTGAGGAGTATACCCATGGGTCTCTACACTATCTCCCTTCTCCTCTTACACATCTGGACAAAACACAGCCGCGCAACGCGACTCGCCCCTCTCTCTCCTGATACGCCAAACAGATCACATTTTATATATGACGACAGTGTCTAACTAGGCCCAATTAGACACAGCCGCATCAGGTCCGGATCTCGACGTCGGGGCGCGCACGCCAACGTCATCACCAACACCGTCACAGGAACACCTACAGACAAGACACACAAACAAAACACACACCCCCTACAGGCAGGAGTAGGAGCCGTAACACCCCCACCCATAAAGCACAAACCCATAGGTTTGGGTTTACAACAAAAAAAACAATGACCGCACGGAGTAACATCACACACGTGACAAGGCGTCAGCAACCACGTTCTCTGACCCTCTCTTGTGACGAATCTCCAGGTTGAAACCTTGGACCATCATTGACCAGCGCATAAGACGATGGTTATTGTTGTACATGCGTTGTAAAAATACTAGTGGGTTATGGTCAGTAAAGACCACAATAGGAAGCATCGTGGAACCCAAGTACACCTCAAAAAACTGCAAGGCTAACAACATGGCCAATGTCTCCTGCTCGATAGTGGAGTAACGGGACTGGCAACCGGTAAATTTACGGGAAAAATAGCAAACGGGATGATCAATTCCGTCAGTACCTTCCTGGAGCAATACGGCACCAGCACCCACTGCGCTCGCGTCCACCTCCAGCTTGAAAGGGGTGTCAAAATCAGGGGCAGACAAAACCGGAGAGCTACACAACAAAGATTTAATTGTAGCAAACGCATCCTGACAAACATCGGACCACACAAAAACTACAGATGGACTAAGCAAAGCCGTCAAAGGGGCGGCCACAGAAGAGATGTTCCGGCAGAAACCACGATAGTATCCAGCCATCCCCAAGAATCTGCGCAACTCACGCCTAGTGACAGGCGGAGGAAACGCGGCAATAGCAGAGACCTTAGCAGCTAAGGGACGTACTTCTCCCCGGCCAACCTGTTTGCCGAGATACGTGACCGTTGCCTTCCCGAACTCGCACTTGGCCAAATTTATGGTCAGATTGGCACCTGCTAAACGTTCAAACACCTTGGTAAGCGATTTCACATGTTCATGGTACACCGAGGGGCAATGAAATCAAGAGTGGCTTTAGTATTTCTCGAAGCTTACGCGGTATTACGTGTGAACCTTGACATGTGCTGAAAGGAAACACACGTACACGACAGAGCACGACGGCCTGTGGACAGACTGGACTGCCAAACATTTTGATTGAAAGTAAGAGAAAAGTTAATTGGAATATAATACGCAACTCTACCAGAAGAATACCATAACTCTTTTTAAGAACGCACATTTGCTATCCTTAAAATGAGTGTGAAAGGACGCGGCAAGGAGGGTCTGCGAAGCTGTGGAGTCGAAAATGAGACTAGTGATGGCATGGAGGCCATAGCGCAACAGCTGAAGGCAATCAATGGGAAAATTGACTGCATGCAACAATCCGTGGAGAAGACGATTGAGGAGAAAATAAAGGGAATGAATATATCCCTGGAAAAACAATTAAATAGTCAAATTGACGGACTACGAAGTTCTTTAACTAAACTGGCCAACGAAAACAGGGATGATTTGAAAGCAGAGATTGAGAAAAAATCTAAAGTGATTCAAGATAATATGGACTGTGAGATTGGTCAGCTGAGAACGAGAATGGAAAAAATGGAATCGAGCCTGCATTTGACTAAAATAAAGCAGCCCAAATTTAACCCGGAGGTTTCCATCATGGTTTCGGGGTTACCGTTCAGGGATGGAGAGATCGCTTTGGAGAGGGTGAAGTCGCTACCGTCGGACGGAATGCTGTGTGACCCGATGCCAGAGGTGGTGGCTGCGGAACGTCTTCTGCCGAGGGGCCGTGGACCGGGGTTGATTAAAGTGGAGTTCGGCACGGTCCAAGACAAAGTTTCGGTTCTACGTCGGAAGCAGAAGTTAAAGGAAAGTGAAACATACGGCACAGTGTATCTGCGCTCAGCCAAATCTCATGCAGAGCGTTTAATTGATCTTAACTTCAGAACCATTCTGGCTGAGATGCCATCAGGAAAATACTTTTTCGTGTCTGGTAATGGACGAGTGATCAAGTGGGATCAGGATAATGAAGCAAACGGGAGGATGAGATCGAGGCAAGAGACGGAGCATAGGCCTACCTGAAAAGGTGCACCGACGCTGCAGCGGACAGGTGAAACGCTTTCCCTTGTACATTGGAACATTAATGGATGGACTGTACGGAACTGTGAGTTAAGAACTGTTATTTTGAACTCTGTGCGACCTGATATTATTTCCCTTAACGAAACCCACTTAAAGGGACAGGACTCCATTGATTTAGAGGGCTATGTGTGGTTTGGCAATAACAGGGTTAAGCACGTAAAGGCCCCTAAAGGTTCTGGGGGAGTGGGATTTTGTGTACGATCTGAGTTGTTAAAAATGTACAAAATCGAGGTTTTGGACAGAGAGATCCACGGAATCCTTGGTTTACAATTTAAACATTTGCAGTCTGATTATTGTTTTGTTGTTTTTACATGTTATCTGCCCCCAGAAATGTCTCCCTGGGGAAGGGATGCATCAGGTTTTTTTTTCTCATCTTTTGAGCCAGATTTATCTTTGTTCACACACAGATGCTGTATATGTAAGTGGAGATTTCAATAGTAGGGTGGGTAATTTGGATGACTACCTTAAAGAGATTGACGACGTTCCATTAAGAGTTGCACTTGATGAGTATGTAAACAAACATGGTGAATCTTTAATTGAATTTCTAAGAGATTCTAAAATGTGTCTTATAAATGGGAGAATATGTCCGTTGGACGATAATTATACTTCTGTGTCAATTAAAGGATAGGCAGTTGTAGATTATGTACTGGCAGCACATAATTGTTTAGAAAACTGTATTTCATTTAAAGTGCTAACACCAAATCAATTAGTTGAAGCCACAGGTTGCATGGAGCTTATTGGGGAACACAGTAAATTACCTGATCATTCCTTATTAAATTTGACCTTTCATGTAGGGTGTGACTTGTCCAAGTCTGATTCTATTGCAGAAGTGGAAAGTAAAATATATTATAAAAGACAGATATGTAGAACACTCCCAAATGATTTCCTTTGTTCAGAGTTGAGAAGTTCAGCATTATCGGAGCTTTTGAATAGGTTGGAAGTATGTCACATAAACCAAAAAGAGCTGGACTGCTGGTATGAGGATTTATGCAAAGTACTTTATAAGGAAATGGGAAAATACACACAGGATAAATATTCTACTCCAAAGTCAAAGAAAGCTCACAAAATAAGTAAACCTTACTGGAATAAAGAGTTACAAGACCTTTGGTATGACATGCACACTTCTGAGCGACTATTTTTAAAATGTAAAGGGAATAGAGCAGTTAAACAGCACTTCTTAAATAACTTTAGGATGAGGCAACATGTATTTGATAAAAGATATCGGCTGTTTAAACGTAGATATGAAAGAGGTCAGGTTTTACTTCTGGAACAGATTCAAACCTCTAGTCCCCAAGGATTCTGGAATGAGATTAATAAATTGGGACCTAGGCGGTCAAATCAAATTCCAATGGAGATATGGGGTGAAGATGGACACTTAGTAGATGATTGTGCACAGGTACTTAACAAATGGGGAAAAGATTTTTCAGGATTATTTTCAAATGACACTTGAAGTTTTGATGAACAATTCTATGCTAATGTCTGTGAAATAAAAAGTAGGCTAGAAGCAGAAATGCTTGGGGAAGAATTCCGAGATAATGAGGAGCTCAATGCAGAGATCTCTATATCGGAGGTCCAAAGAGTCATTAACAAGGCTAAACCCGGAAAAGCTACTGGTATAGAGGATCTTCCAAATGTTCTTCCAAAAAGTTTTGAAATCTCCCCAGTTGGTCCAAATTTTCTTAATATTATTTAAAAAATGTTTTGAAACCAGTAAATTACCTTCGCTGTGGAAAAAATCTATTATAAATCCTATTCCAAAATCCCAGAAGGATGACCCTAGAGTGCCCCTTAACTACAGAGGTATCAGTCTAATGAGCACAGTCTATAAACTATACTCCGCTCTGCTTAATGATAGGTTAACAACTTTTTTGGAGAAAGAAAACTTACTGGTTGAGGAACAGAATGGGTTCCGTAAGGAAAGGGCCTGTATTGATCATATCTACACAGTGTGTACAATAGTACGAAATAGATTGCATGAGAATACGCATACATTTGTTTGTTACATTGATTTTCAGAAAGCTTTTGATTTAATAAACAGAAACCTTCTTGCTTACAGGCTTATACAGAATGGTATAAACGGCAAATTTTATCATGCAATCTGTTCCCTTTACAGTGCACCTGAGTCATGTGTGAGGGTGAATGATATTCTTACAAACTGGTTTTTCACTTCCTCTGGTGTCAAGCAGGGAGATGCTTTATCGCCTACTCTCTTCGCTGTATATATAAATGATCTAGCCAATACAATTAAATCATTAGGATGTGGGGTACAGTTTGGAGGGGAAAACATTAGTGTACTTTTATATGCAGATGATATTATTTTGATGGCTGACTCAGAAGAAGATCTGCAAAGAATGCTCTCATGTGCAGAAGCTTGGTGCAGTAAATGGAGAATGACCATCAATGAAAAGAAAACAGAAATAATGCATTTTAGGAATCCTCGTTCAGCTACTAGTACATTTCAATTTTATTTTGGAGAAAAAAAGCTGAACTATACAAAATGTTATAAATACCTAGGATTATACCTGGATGAACATATGCATTTCACAAAGGGTACTACAGTTCTTTCTGAGTCAGCCAGCAGAGCTCTTGGTGGAGTTATAGGCAAAACTAAGATGCTGAAGGATATTGGTTTTTCTACATACACCAAACTTTTCCAGGCTTGTGTGTGTCCTGTGTTGGATTATGTGGCAGGGGTCTGGGGTTATAAAAACTTTCCCGGGAGTGAAAAAATCCAAAACAGGGCCATCCGATATTTTATGGGTGTTTCCAAAATTTGCACCAATACCAGCTACAGCCGGAGACATGGGGTGGGACTCCTGTAGGGAGCGTTGGAGTGTGTGTATTATGAGGTTGTGGAATAGGCTGTTGAGGATGGATGACAACAGAGTAGCCAAAAAGGTGTTTGAATGTGACATGCATAAAATTGGAGGATGGGCAAGTGAGGTGTATGAATTATATGTGGGTCTGGGTTGTGGGAATGTCTTTACAGACAAAGTGGAAATTAATCTCAAAATAGGAAAAGAATTGCTAGCACTTGAAAAGAGAGAGACCTGGATCTCTGAAGTAAGAGGTATGCCTAAACTGCGTACTTTGTGTCAAATTAAACATCTGTTTGGTACAGAGAACTATATTTTGTATAATTTGTCTAAAAGAAAGAGGTCCCTGTGTGCACAAATTAGGTCAGGAATTCTCCCTTTACACATTGAGTCAGGCCGGTGGGTGGGCACTAGCGAGGAGAATAGGCTGTGTACTTTCTGTGAGCTTGAGGAAATTGAAAATGAAATTCATTTCTTTTTTTATTGTCCGTTTTACCACGATTTGAGATTAAGTTTATTCAAGAAAATCGATGTAAAAGAAGTTCATTATATGTGTGATACTGATATGTTAGCTTGGCTGTTCCAATACAGAACTTTTTTAATTGCTGACTTTATTGAAAAGGCGTGGGCAAGGAGAAATATGTCTCTTTATGTTTAATGTTTTTTTGTTGTTGTTTTGTTTCATGTTTGTACTACACACTTTGTGTAGTTAGAGCGGTGTCTTGTAATCCTGTGTGGGATGGGCCACTTGTGTGGCATGACACGAAAATAAAAATATCATTCATTCATTCATTCATCATTCATTCATTCATTCATTCATTCATTCATTCATTCATTGTTCACACCACGTCGCCGAAAAAAACACCAGATCATCTAAATACGCCGAGCAATTCGGAACGCCTGTTAGGACGGTGTTGACCAGTCTCTGAAATGTTGCAGGGGCATTGCACATACCGAAGGCCATCACAGTATACCGGTGAAAATCATCCGAAGTAACAAAAGCGGAGATCTCCGAAGCACGAGAGGTAAGGGGTACTTGCCAGTATCCCTTTAACAGATCAAGCTTAGTTACAAACACAGCAGAACCAATAGTGTCTACGCAGTCATCTAACCGGGGCAAAGGACATGAGTCAGGCAGAGTGACTGCGTTTACTTTTCTGTAATCCGTACAGAAGCGATGGGTACCATCAGGTTTAGGGACAAGCAAGCAAGGGGAGCTCCATGGACTTGAGCTGGGCACCGCAAGGCCAGTTCTCTTCAAGTATAGTCCACCTCAGTCCTCATGACTGACCGCTTGAACATGTTCACGCGGTACGCATGCTGTTTGATAGGGGTTTTACCCTGCACATTAATGTCGTGAGTCAACACAGAGGTGCGAGTTGGAACATCACTAAACAAACACGGATAGGCACCAACTAACCTCAGGACGTCGTTTCTCTGAACATCCTCCAAATGCGCCAACAGACTTGGTAGCGCCTTTAACTGTTGGGAATTGTCCAACCGAACACATTGCTGTGGGGCATTGCGTAGGACCAACTGATGTGGCTGATGCTGGACAGGCACAGAGCCTGATGCAAAATGGCGCGGACCGCTCCCGCAGCCGTCAAGCCGGCTCCGCTAAATCTATGTTATTTGTTTGTAATCTGGGTGATAACACTGGATATTTTTGCTAATACAGCACTGGGTATAATCACATACAACTCCCAGGCACTCATCGACATCGGATTATCAACTCACCTTATACGTAGTCCGTCTGATGTTTGGGCTCGCTCGCTCCCGGCTGAGATCCTGAAGAGTGCAGCTCAACAACCTCGGAGAAGAATCAGAGGGAAACGCGGAGGGGTGAAGCATGCCCTGAGGGCCCGCGTACACAAGCCACCCTTGCCAAGTATCATGGTTGCCAATGTCCAGTCCTTGAACGATGAGAAAGTGGATGATCTCCGTTTGCGTTGTGCATTTGAACGAGACATAAGGAACTGTAACATCTTCCTGTTCACTGAAACCTGGCTTAATCCGTCCAAAGCAGACCATTCCATAAAACCGATGGAGAATCTCTCCGTTTACCGGTCTGACAGAACTTTTGAGGAGTCCAAGAAGGAGATCGGAGGTGGCGTAGCCGTCATGGTAAATGAGGGATGGTGTCACAGCGGAAACATCACCGTGCTGCGGCGCTTTTGCTCCCCTGAGGTGGAATTCCTGGCAATAAAATGTCGGCCTCACTATCTTCCACGCGAATTTACATCTGTGGTAATCGTAGCAGTGTACATTCCTCCCCAGGCATGTACAAAAACAGCTTTAACAGTGCTTCACGATGCACTGAACAGCTACCAGGCTAGCGATCCAATGGCCGCGCTAGCGGTTGCTGGCGATTTCAACAAGGCGAATTTGAAGAAAGTGATGCCAAACCTTTATCAACACATTGACTGTGCTACGAGAGGGTCAAGAACACTGGATCATTGTTATACTCCGTTTAAGGGTGGATACAAGGCCCAGTCTCTTGCTCCTGTAGGGAAAAGCGACCATGCTGCTATCTTCCTCTGGCCATCGTATGTCAACAAACTACGAAGGGAACCCCCGATGACGAGACAGGTGCGTCGGTGGACGGACCAATCAGAGGACAGCATGCGAGTAGCACTCCACGAAGCACTTTGGGGTACGTTCAAGAACTGCACTGTAGATATTAATACTGACATTAATGTGCTCACTGAGAATGTCATTAATATTATCTCCACAACCACAGACAGGCATGTCCCCAAAGTGACTGTTAAAGTATTTGAAAACCAGAAACCATGGATAAATAATAATACCCGAAATGCCCTGAAACAACGCACGGCTGCATATAAATTAGGATTGGATACTGGCAATATGGATGACTACAAAGCAGCAGCATACAATGTGAGAAAGGTAGTGAAGGATGCCAAGAGGGAATATGGGGAGAAGATGGAGTCCAAATTCCAGCAAGGAGACCTCAGGAGCGTATGGCAGGGGCTAAAAATCATGACGGACTACAAACCCCCGCCCCCCTCCTCTGGAGGTGCAAGTAAGGAGTTGGTGGATAACCTCAACACTTTTTTTGCACGCTTTGACACCTGCCAAGGGGCCATTGCACCAGGGAGGGAGAGCGGCGGAGTAGGAGGGAGCGGAGGACCACTCGTTCTCTCTGAACATGATGTCAGGAGGACATTTAAGCTGGTGAACGCCAGGAAGGCTGAAGGACCAGATGAGATAGCGGGGCGGGTTCTCAAGGTCTGCGCCGATCAATTGGCACCAGTGTTCACGGCTATATTCAACCTGTCCCTGGCACAGTCCATCATCCCCACATGCTTTAAAAGGTCCACCATCATCCCCATACCCAAAAAACCTAGACCAGCCTGTCATAATGATTATCGCCCAGTTGCACTTACCTCTGTGGTGATGAAGTGTTTCGAGAAGCTGGTCAAGGCCCACATCTGCTCCTCACTGCCCAACACCCTGGACCCTCTACAATTCTCGTACCGGCCCAACAGATCCACTGAGGATGCCATTACTCACATATTACACACTGTCCTATCACACCTGGACAAGAGTAAGGGGAAAGTGTTGAACTATGTGAGACTATTATTTGTTGACTATAGTTCAGCCTTTAATACCATCCTCCCCTCCACCCTCATCATAAAGCTCAGGAGCCTGGGGCTGAACGACGCCCTCTGCAGGTGGATCCTGGACTTTTTAACAGAGAGACCTCAGGTGGTGAAAGCAGGCCGGCACACCTCATCCCCCCTCACCCTCAACACAGGGGCCCCCCAGGGCTGTGTTCTGTCCCCTCTACTGTACTCCCTGTACACACACGATTGTGCAGCCACCGCAGACTCAAATACCATCATAAAGTTTGCTGACGACACCGTAGTGGTAGGCCTAATCCAAAACAACGACGAGACGGCCTACCTGGAGGAGGTGAGGTGCCTGACACAATGGTGTCTGAAAAACAATCTGCACCTCAACGCCAGCAAGACTAAGGAGATGCTGGTGGACTTCGGGAGGACACAGGTGCGGGACTACACGCCTGTATCCATCAATGGGACCCCTGTGGAGAGGGTGGATACATTTAAGTACCTCGGTGTCCAGATCACCGATGATCTGACGTGGTCTACCCACCTGGACACCGTGGGAAAAAAAGCGAGACAGAGACTGTTCCATCTCAGGAGGCTGAAGAAATTCAGAGCCTCCAAACCAGTCCTGCAGAGCTTCTACACATGCACCATTGAGAGCATGCTGACTGGGAACATCACCGCTTGGTATGGGAACACCATCATTCAGGACCGTAAGGCTCTGCAGAGAGTGGTGCGTTCAGCTGAGCGTACCATAGGGGGGAAACTCCCCAGTCTAGCAGACATTTACATCAAGCGGTGCAAGGGCAAGACCAGCAGCATCCTGAAAGACCCCAGCCATCCAGGCTACGGACTTTTCTCTCTGCTCCGCTCAGGAAAGAGATACCGCTCACTGGCGGCAAGGACTGAGAGACTCAGGAAGAGTTTCTACCCCCAAGCTGTCAGGTATCTAAATGGCACTGATTAAAGCACTTTGAGCAACTGCACTTATATATATTTATAGCTATTTATTTAAGTAACCCTCCCCCCCCCGCCGCTCTTTAGACTTTGTGCAATAACCGTCTGACATATTGAATGTATTTACTGTTTTGCTATGTTTGTTATGCGTATATTTAGCATGGAGCCGACTGTGAACATTTCACTGCAATGTATTGTGTATGTGACAAATAACAATCTGAATCTGACCAATCCATCCTCGTCAACGTCCGTGCTAAGGACAGAGGTTAGCAACACTCCCTTAGGAGCCACCAAAACAGCGGGTCCTGTTGGTGGGATAGTGCCTGATGTAGGGGACGCTTCTCTTTCCTGATAGAGTTTAAGCATATTTACATGGCAAACACGAGACTTTCGTCGACGTTCTGGCGTGCAAACAACATAATTAGTAGCACTGAGTTGCTTCTGCACGAGGTATGGACCAGAAAACTTCGCGGATAGCGAAGAACCGAGCAGGGGTAACAAAACCATTACTTGGTCACCCGCTTGAATGTGCCTCGCCACTGCCTTCTCGTCGTAACGATTCTTCATGCTTGTTTGGGCAGAAGAAAGTGCCACCCGGGCCAACTCCGACAAACGTTCTCTCAGTTGGAGAACATGATCCGTAACACTTTTTGAGACCGGCGCAGGGGATAGGATATGGTCTTTTAATACCTTCAGGGGACCACGCACCGTGTGCCCGAACACCAGGTCTGCCGGACTAAACCCCAAAGACTCCTGTACCGTTTCCCGTATAGCAAACAAAACCAACGGAACACCTTCATCCCACTCTTTCTCAGTTCCCAGGCAATACTTCCTTAGCATAGATTTTAACGTTTGATGCCACCTTTCTAACGCACCCTGACTCTCGGGGTGATAGGCACTCGATACTATGTGAGAAATGGAGAGCGTGCTCATGACCTGGTTAAACATTTTGGAACGGAAGTTGGAGCCTTGATCAGTCTGCACGACCTTCGGCAGCCCGAATGTTGAAAAGAACTTTGTCAAAGCTCTCAGGACCACTTTAGTGGTGATAGAACGAAGAGGAATAGCCTCTGGATAACGTGTAGCTGAACACATCATGGTAAGTAAATATTTATTACCTGTCCTAGTCCTTGGTAGGGGACCAACGCAATCAACGAGCACTCTCTCAAAGGGTTCCCCCATGACCGGGATTGGACACAGAGGAGCTGGTCGGATAGTCTGGTTGGGTTTACCAGTAACCTGGCAAATGTGACAGGTACGGCAAAAACTAGACACATCAGTCTTCAGAGCAGGCCAAAAGAAATGCCTGAGCACACGGTCGTATGTTTTTGTTATGCCCAGATGACCAGCCCACGGAATGTCATGGGCAAGGGACAGGATGTTATATCGGAACGCCATGGGCATTACGATTTGGTACACGGTACTCCAATCCCTATCAGAGCCAGTACGGAAAGTCCACTTACGCATCAACAGACTATCGTCTAGAAAGTAGACTGCTCTTTTAGCGTCTGCCTCTTCCCTGGAGACAACGGCTGAAAAACACCTGACTAAGGTCTTATCCTCCTTCTGTGCCACAAGTAATTGTGCGCGTGTAACCGGCAGTTTAAAACAATCTTCAGGACTATCGGCTACTTTGCTACCTTCCTCAGGAGGGAGACTCTCAGCACACGGAGGTTCCGCGAGGCCAACAACATCCATACCCCCTTCTGTAAGGCTGTTTGCAACCACCGTGTCATACAAGTCACTGGGGTCTTCATCTAGACGCGATTGGGCACGCGTCATTACGCATGACGGAAAAACACCGGGAAACTGCTTATGCATAGCATCAGGGCCTGACCTCATCTCGGGCTCATCCAACACTTCGATAACAGGCATCACTCGACCACCCGCAATATCGTTTCCCAAGATCAAGGAGACGCCTTTTACCGGAAGGGAATCCTGTACACCCACTCTAAACCGTCCGTTTACCAAAGGGTCCCTTGACTATAAAGCCAAGGGTGGCCTTGACTATAATTCCCATTAATTCTGCCGCTGGAAGCAGAAAAGTGGGAATTAAATCCACAGGAGTTGTAGTCCTAATGTTTAGCAATGTTTCTCTTGTTAGAGAACCCCGGATATCTTGTCAGACCACTGAATTAACAGACAAAACAAGACAAAACACAGCGCACCGAACCACCGAGGCAGCCATCGTCGGCGCCATCTAGTGTAGCCTCCCCTCCCTAACGGGGGTAGTGCGTAACACTGCACACCGGTGTCCTCTATCTGAGTGGGGGGGAGAGTCGAATCCTTTGCCTCTCTCTTATCAAGCTTAAAGCATGACACCGTTGCCACTTGGGCACACCTCGAGCCAGTATTATATTATAGAGATTTAAGAGAAAATCACCCAGCTGTCACGACCTGCACTTCTTGTCTGATGGCCCAACGTCACAGGAACAAAAACAACTTTTACCTAGCCTCCACCATCCCCTTTATGAAGGGATTTAGCTACATCACCTGGAACTTCAGTGAGGTGTCTCATGTTAAAGGAGCTCCTGATGGGGACCAAGATCTGCTGGACATGATGTTAGTTTCCTCCAGGATCACAATGACTCTTACTTAGAGACTTGCTGCTCTTGTTAGTTAGCTGCAACTGATTTTAAATTATTATACTCGCTGTTGCTTTTCCACAGGTTCCCTCTTGCACTTTTGAGGTCCATGTTGTTTAATTGTAACTTGTTTAACTTCATGCTCTTATGATTCTTCCCTTTGGCACTTATTTGTCGTTTCTCACAATGTATGCTTCATGTTTGACTACCTGCAATGTTGGGGATATCTCGTTGTTATGATCAGTGACCTATGCACTCTGTAAAGCTGTCTCTTGGAAGTCGCTTTGGGTAAAAGCGTCTGGTAAATGAATAAATGTAAATATAGGGGGTGCTCTCAAGAACTTTGCCGACAGGATCGTAGCCTATAGTACTAGCCTAGATGTACCAAATGTGGAGACCATGTTCGACCAACTGAGTGTGCAGTCCTCTGTAAAACTGTATAAAGTGATGGAGGAGGACATCACAAATGGGAGTGATCTGATTCCCCCATCACTCAAGTCAGTCCCAGGGACCATGAAAATCCATCAGGTTAGTCTAGAATTGACCAACTGTTAAATGCACCATGAATAAATCACACTTGTAGATAATACATATCTTCCTATCTGTAGCTGACCTCAACCAGACCAGGGATCATCCAGACCAGGGCAGTTTCTTGCTTCTGCAAGAAAGCCTGTGGGTGTTTTCTCCCAAAGGAGTTCACCCTCACAGAGCCTGATGAAACTGTCAGAGTAAAGGACTGCCTCTTGGAGCCAGAGGCAACAGCCATACAAGTGGGGATGTGGGTCCTGGTCGAGTATGATTCAGATCTGTTCCCAGGCATTGTCACACAGGTGTGTTCGATTGAAAATAATGAATTTATACTTTTTAAAATGTCTGGTATCGTATGTTTTTTACTTATTTTTGTTTTTGTTATGCCCAGATGACCAGCCCACGGAATGTCATGGGCAAGGGACAGGATGTTATATCGGAACGCCATGGGCATTACGATTTGGTACACGGTACTCCAATCCCTATCAGAGCCAGTACGGAAAGTCCACTTACGCATCAACAGACTATCGTCTAGAAAGTAGACTGCTCTTTTAGCGTCTGCCTCTTCCCTGGAGACAACGGCTGAAAAACACCTGACTAAGGTCTTATCCTCCTTCTGTGCCACAAGTAATTGTGCGCGTGTAACCGGCAGTTTAAAACAATCTTCAGGACTATCGGTACTTTGCTACCTTCCTCAGGAGGGAGACTCTCAGCACACGGAGGTTCCGCGAGGCCAACCCATCAAACCGGCAGTTTAAAACAATCTTCAGGACTATCGGCTACTTTGCTACCTTCCTCAGGAGGGAGACTCTCAGCACACGGAGGTTCCGCGAGGCCAACAACATCCATACCCCCTTCTGTAAGGCTGTTTGCAACCACCGTGTCATACAAGTCACTGGGGTCTTCATCTAGACGCGATTGGGCACGCGTCATTACGCATGACGGAAAAACACCGGGAAACTGCTTATGCATAGCATCAGGGCCTGACCTCATCTCGGGCTCATCCAACACTTCGATAACAGGCATCACTCGACCACCCGCAATATCGTTTCCCAAGATCAAGGAGACGCCTTTTACCGGAAGGGAATCCTGTACACCCACTCTAAACCGTCCGTTTACCAAAGGGGACGATATGTACACGCTATGCAGGGGCACAGCAGAGTATTCCATCCCGATACCTTGCAACAGCACCTTGGATCCACAGGAGGAGTCTACCGACCAAGGCAAGACTTCTGAGAGGATCACCGACTGGGCTGCACCAGTGTCTCTCAAAATGTGAAGGGTCTGCTCGTCCTTTGACTCCCCTGTTAGTGACACGGATCCCGTCAATATAAAGGGTAGATAACTGGGGTCGGGACCAGGCTGCGTATTACCACCCTGTTGAGACATTAAATGAGGCGATGAGGAAAGCAAACCCATGCCTTTCGCAGGTGCTTTTGGTGACGAGGGAGACTGGCGGTTTTTCAATGCCCGACAGTCTGCTAGGACATGGCCTCTACGATGGCAATAATAACATTCCCGTTCCTCTCTGGGGCGCTGGTAACTGTTCCCCGTACGTTCCTCTCTCTGTTTAGCGGGATGAGCAAAGGAACGTCTCTCATCTAACTCACGAGCTGGCTCACGTTGAGAAGCCGTGAACACAGTCTTATGCGTGAGCACGAACTCGTCTGCCAATACCGCTGCTGGTGCTAACGATACTACCTTTTGTTCGTTTAGGTGCAACACCAACCGTTCAGACAGGCCGTTCTTAAACTCCTCCAAGAGAACAAGGTCTCTGAGGGTAGCGAAATCAGTAGCCTTGCTGGCAGTGCACCATCTGTCAAAGAGAGTCTCCTTCTCTCTGGCGAAATCCACATATGATTTTGTAGGGGCTTTACGGTAATTTCTATACCTCTGCCGGTAAGCCTCCGGCACTAGCTCGTACGCACGAAGAACTGCGGACTTTACACAATCATACTGCAAGCTCTCCTCCAGAGACAAAGCGGACACTACATCTTGAGCTTTACCGGAAAGTTTGCATTGTAGCAACAAAGGCCACACATCCGTAGGCCAGCGCATAGACGCCGCTATACGCTCGAACACACTAAAGTAGGAATCCACCTCGGATTCCCTAAATGGTGGAACAAGGGCGATGTTTCTACTCACGTCAAACCTGTCGGAATGATGCGGTGGGGAACTAGGATGGGGAGTAAACCCGGAAACAGCAGGGTTCGGTGGCATCATGTTCTGTGCCCCTAACTCCAACTGACGCATCCTGTACGCACCGTCAATCTCCAGCCTTCGCAACTCAAGTTGATGAGTAAGCTCAACCTGCCGGGCCCTCTCCTCCCTTTCCATCTGCAGGCGTGTAAGGCGCACCCTTAAGCGAGCCTGTTCGGGTGAACCAGGGGTAGAACCCGTTCGTTGCGACGATGGAGGAGTCTTCACAACCGGTATACCCGAAGCAGCGTCGGCTTCCCCCGAACTCAGACGTTCCGTGGACGTTAACACCTGTATGTCCACCAACCCACGTAACAATGCCTCAGTCAGCTCGGGCTTAAGGAGCTGTTTCGACACTGGTATCTGATAGTGACTAGCCAAGGCCCATAAGTCCCACTAACTGGGTGGGTGGGGGTTGACAGTAGGGAGGGAGGGAGGGAGGGTAGAGAGGGAGGGTGAGGGGAGAGAGTAGGGAGGGAGTGTGGGGGGAGAGACTAGGGAGGGAGGGTGGGGGGAGAGAGAGAGAGAGTAGGGAGGGAGGGTGGGGGGAGAGAGTAGGGAGGGAGGGTGGGGGGAGAGAGTAGGGAGGGAGGGTGGGGGGAGAGAGTAGGAAGGGAGGGAGGGTAGGGAGGGAGGGTGGGGGGAGAGAGTAGGGTGGGTGGGGGGATGATGAAGTGCACCATCATTGTCTTTGGCAGGTTGAATTTCTTCAGCTGCCAAAGGAAGTACATCCTCTGTTGTGCTTTCTTTGTGAGGGAGCTGATGTTCAGTTCCCACTTGAGGTCCTGGGAGAGGATAGTGCCCAGGAAGCGGAAGGACTCCACAGTGTTGACTGGGGAGTCACCCAGGGTGATGGGGGTGAGTGGGGCTGTATTCTTCCTGAAGTCCACAACCATCTCCACTGTCTTAAGAGCATTGAGCTGTAGGTTGTTCTGGCTGCACCAGGTCACCAAGCTGGCCGCTTCCCACCTATAATCAGACTCGTCTCCACCAGAGATGAGCCGAATAAGGGTGGTGTCGTCCGCAAACTTCAGGAGTTTGACGGATGGATGACTGGAGGTGCAACTGTTCGTGTACAGGGAGAAGAGCAGAGGAGATAGGACGCAGTTCTTAAGGGTGGCAGGGGAGACAGCGTCCGGCCCAGCTGCTTTGCGTGGGTTCTGCCTCTTGAAAAGTCTGTTTACTTCACCTTCTTGAATGGAGAGTGACGTCACAGAGTTGGTGGGAAGGGAGGGGGAGGGAAGGGATAGTTCAGTGGATTCCAATTGTCTTTCAAAACGACAGTAGAACTCGTTCAGGTCGTTGGCCAGGCGTGAGTCGTTAGTGGAGTGGGGGGCTCTGGGCTTGTAGTTGGTGATCTGCCTGAGCCCTCTCCAGACAGAAACAGAGTCGTTAGCAGAGAACTGACACTTCAGC
Organism: Mallotus villosus; assembly: GCA_903064625.1. Classification (NCBI taxonomy): domain Eukaryota; kingdom Metazoa; phylum Chordata; class Actinopteri; order Osmeriformes; family Salangidae; genus Mallotus; species Mallotus villosus. The sequence continues at coordinate 30,050 of CAEFZP010000974.1, forward strand.
CTCTCTGAGTACAGTTGTTTAGCCTACCTCACAGCCTTGCTAAACCTGTTCTTCGACTCCTTGAATCTGTCCTTGTCCCCACTCCTAAAAGCGTCCTCTTTGTCCAGCCTCAGCCTACTGAGTTTAGCTGTGAACCAGGGTTTGTCGTTGTTGTAGCTCACCCTGGTGCGTGTTGGTATACACTAGTCCTCACAGAAGCTGAAGTATGATGTCACAGCCTTTGTGAGCTCATCCAGACTATTGGAGGCAGTCATGAACATATCCCAGTCAGTACAGTCCAAGCACGCCCGCAGATCCTCCATAGCCTCACTGGTCCACTGTTTCGATGTCCTCACAACAGGCTTACAGCGCTTTAGCTTCTGCCTGTATGCAGGAATCAGGTGGACCATGACGTGGTCTGAGTGACCCAGTGCTGCACGGGGGACCGCATGGTATGCTTTACTGATTGTAGAGTAGCAGTGATCCAAAGTGTTCCCTTCTCTGGTAGGACATTTGATGAATTGTCTGTACTTGGGGAGTTCTTGAGTGAGATTGCCTTTGTTAAAGTCGCCTAGCACAATAACCAAGGAATCCGGATTTTCATGCTCCACACACAATCTCTGGCTAGCGAGCACACGTTGAGCCTCATTGGCGCTAGCCTAAGGCGGCATGTAAACGCCGACCAGTATGAATGAAGCAAACTCACGTGGCGAGTAAAAAGGTTTACAGCTCATGAAAAATGATTCCAGATCAGGAGAACAGTGCTGCAGGATCACTGTCACATCTTCACACCAGCCACTGTTAATAAAAAAACTAATACCACTGCCTTTCGTTTTGCCAGAGAGCAGGGAGTCACGATCCGCTCTCAGTAGTTTGAAACCTGCTAGCTGTAGCGCAGAGTCCGGGATCAGTTCACTCAGCCATGTCTCCGTGAAGCACAAAACGGAAGATGAATGAAAGTCTCTGTTTTTCCACACCAGTAGCTGAAGTTCGTCCAGTTTGTTGCTCAGCGAACGCACGTTGGAGATAAATATCCCCGGTAACGCTGTGCGGGCTCCGCGCCTACGAAGTCGCACCAGTGCACCAGCCTGTTTACCTCTCCTACGACGCTTCGCTGCTAGCACAAAGCCAAGGGTGGCCTTGACTATAATTCCCATTAATTCTGCCGCTGGAAGCAGAAAAGTGGGAATTAAATCCACAGGAGTTGTAGTCCTAATGTTTAGCAATGTTTCTCTTGTTAGAGAACCCCGGATATCTTGTCAGACCACTGAATTAACAGACAAAACAAGACAAAACACAGCGCACCGAACCACCGAGGCAGCCATCGTCGGCGCCATCTAGTGTAGCCTCCCCTCCCTAACGGGGGTAGTGCGTAACACTGCACACCGGTGTCCTCTATCTGAGTGGGGGGGGAGAGTCGAATCCTTTGCCTCTCTCTTATCAAGCTTAAAGCATGACACCGTTGCCACTTGGGCACACCTCGAGCCAGTATTATATTATAGAGATTTAAGAGAAAATCACCCAGCTGTCACGACCTGCACTTCTTGTCTGATGGCCCAACGTCACAGGAACAAAAACAACTTTTACCTAGCCTCCACCATCCCCTTTATGAAGGGATTTAGCTACATCACCTGGAACTTCAGTGAGGTGTCTCATGTTAAAGGAGCTCCTGATGGGGACCAAGATCTGCTGGACATGATGTTAGTTTCCTCCAGGATCACAATGACTCTTACTTAGAGACTTGCTGCTCTTGTTAGTTAGCTGCAACTGATTTTAAATTATTATACTCGCTGTTGCTTTTCCACAGGTTCCCTCTTGCACTTTTGAGGTCCATGTTGTTTAATTGTAACTTGTTTAACTTCATGCTCTTATGATTCTTCCCTTTGGCACTTATTTGTCGTTTCTCACAATGTATGCTTCATGTTTGACTACCTGCAATGTTGGGGATATCTCGTTGTTATGATCAGTGACCTATGCACTCTGTAAAGCTGTCTCTTGGAAGTCGCTTTGGGTAAAAGCGTCTGGTAAATGAATAAATGTAAATATAGGGGGTGCTCTCAAGAACTTTGCCGACAGGATCGTAGCCTATAGTACTAGCCTAGATGTACCAAATGTGGAGACCATGTTCGACCAACTGAGTGTGCAGTCCTCTGTAAAACTGTATAAAGTGATGGAGGAGGACATCACAAATGGGAGTGATCTGATTCCCCCATCACTCAAGTCAGTCCCAGGGACCATGAAAATCCATCAGGTTAGTCTAGAATTGACCAACTGTTAAATGCACCATGAATAAATCACACTTGTAGATAATACATATCTTCCTATCTGTAGCTGACCTCAACCAGACCAGGGATCATCCAGACCAGGGCAGTTTCTTGCTTCTGCAAGAAAGCCTGTGGGTGTTTTCTCCCAAAGGAGTTCACCCTCACAGAGCCTGATGAAACTGTCAGAGTAAAGGACTGCCTCTTGGAGCCAGAGGCAACAGCCATACAAGTGGGGATGTGGGTCCTGGTCGAGTATGATTCAGATCTGTTCCCAGGCATTGTCACACAGGTGTGTTCGATTGAAAATAATGAATTTATACTTTTTAAAATGTCTGGTATCGTATGTTTTTTACTTATTGATGTCCTTCAGGTTGACGCTATGAGCCGAGCTGGGGAGAATAGGTTCTTCATCCCATCAATCAAGTTCCCGGGTGATAGGATCTGGTACTTCTTGAATGACATCAAAGACATAATTCCTAAACCATTGCCAGCAACATCCTCAGCCAGAAATGTCAGTGTTCTGCCAGAGATTTGGGCGAAACACACCAAGAGGCACACATGAACTGCATGAACACACATTTTTTGCATTTTACCATTAATTCATTGAAATATGTTTTATTGTTTTGATAGCAATGATATGCCAATGCATCATTAATATGTGCTGTTATGTTGCAATATTGAATTGTAATTATTTAATACGATTCCACTGTTCTAATGTAGCAAGATTCTGGTGAGCACGGAAAAAAATGATTCGTTTTTTAAAAAGTGGTTAGACCCAAATGAGTTATGTTTTATGAGGTTAATTAAATATTAAAGATGAACAGTTACATTGTTATGATACTTGATACTTATATTATCTAGGTTTCTAAAGTCATATTATCACCTATGGATATTATGTTGCCTTTGATATGAAACATTAAATTCACTTCCCTACACAATGGTCTTTTCTGTTTCTTTTTTTGTTATTATAGTAGTACTATTAATTTCAGGGCCGGCTCTAACTTTTATAGTGCTCTAGTTGAGATTTTGGATTGTCAACCCCAAATACAAAGTTTAAGTAAAGACGTGGAATTAGATTTATTATGAGAGTCAATGGTACTGAGGGGGTTCTATGGGTCCTCAACTTCAACAACCATTATCCTGTAATCAGGGCCGGCCCAAGCCTTTATGGGGCCCTAAGCAGAATTTATTTGGGGGGCCCCCCCCATGACGCAAATATTATTGATTATTATTAATGCTTGATTATTCGCACACTATTAATCTAATGCACTAATTAGCAATTGTATTAGTTCTGTTGCTTACCTCATACCAATCTTTGCCTGGCATGTTTTCACCCTTATACGGTTTTTAATTTTAACTGAAGCAAACCCACAAGATTGGTCAGGTGTTGATTTGAAATTTAAGTATTCTTACAGTACTAAGTGGTGTACTTAATGTGGTGTACTGAAAAGTAGACCAGACAATGCATCTATTGTAATGTCTTATGGTTTAAACTAGCGATGTGCAAAAGTACAAAACCTTCAACTTCAAATAACTTCCCCCATTAATTAATTGTCTGTAGGTGTAGTGGTAGTGGAAGCTTCGGCCATCAGGTTTTTTAGGGAATGAGAAGTTTTCCTTAATAGGCAGTGGCCCCCTGCTTACCAGATCAGTCCTTTCTGAGTCAGACAGGATAGATGACCACTCAGCTGGGTCAACTGGATGAGCTGCTGATCCATGGTGTAGGCTGGAAGTTGCTAAGGGCGTAGATGTGACATAGATCCCAATGACCACATAAGTAGAAGGACCTGTAAGGAATTTACATTGATAATTATGATTTGAAATATTAATCTAAGGATATTCTACAGTTAACTCTGCAAATACAAAGGCTGCTCTGCTGTTAACTTACCTGCCACATCTGCTGAGGTTGAAACAGAGATGGAAGGAACAGTAGGATAAGGGGATGCAGGTGCTGATAAGTGCTCCTCATCTATAATTATTAAAATAAGAATAAAAGCTAGCCATGTTAGATCACAATAGTCATGGTTTATTAATATAAATATATATTGATCTTGGATTGTTGAAAACCGACCTGCTGTATCCTCATCAACTGTAGCACTGGCACTTGGGGCTGGTGGCGTTGGTTGTGACCCAGCTCCAAAATATTTCAACAGTGCTCCTGTAGGGAAGATTAATATGAGTACATAGTAGATTTAACAGAATGTTATTTTAACAACATAAACGATTTTACACAGCAGCAAGCCATCTGTACACTTGAAACCACAACTCTTAATCTATAACTAGCTAATTGAGGCATAATGATATTGGAATATTATAACAATGACCGCAAAGGGTAGGATCTATGCAAGCTACTCTAGCTTTGTTAGCTAGCTTAACTGTCAACTAGCCAGTTTACATGAGCTCACAATGTAGCCTAGTTACCAAAGTTCAACGGCAATCGAAATTTCTTTTGAAATGTCTTTTGCTAGTCTGCATTCGCCTAAGTAAATCCACCTAGGTGAATGCATACTAGCAAAATAAATGCCCATTTTAACGGGGATCTAGCTCTAGCTATTGTTATATTTTGTTAGCTAGCTAGTCTAAGTGCTACACTAAAATGATAGCTAGCTCTAGTTAGCTAGCTAACGTTGAAGGCTTGTTTGACGCATCTATCTCTAGACAGTGAATGTTTATGGTTAAATACGGTAATTAATCATGCAAACATACCTTGATCTGGCAGTTTTTTCTCTTCCTCTGTTACCTTATTTTCTCTTTTCTCTGCGCCAGAGGAATATGTCCTTTTTTGTGACATTGCTTTTTGTCGTGTCAAATTGGGATTGCCGACTGATCTCTGCTCTTCTCGAACAATCAACGACGTCATGTTGCTGTATGTATGAGTGCTGACAAAGGCAGGCCCCCAAGATAATTTATTATACCAGTAGTAGGCTATTATCTTGCTTGCCAGCCGGTCAACATAATATTGAGTTTATTACAAATTTGTATAATTACCATTAACATAACATAATTTTAAAATTAAACTGTAACTTAATGTGCTCTTGGGGGCCCCAAGCAGACGCTTAGTTCGCTTATGCCTTGGGCCGGCCCTGCCTGTAATTATACATATTTAAATACATTAAAAAGTCGGCAATATTAGACATAAAATCAATAAATATTTTATATCTCAAGCCCCCTGGATGGATGTCGGCCTAGGTGACCTATGCCAGGAGCCAGCCTTGATTAACTTGAATTCAAGAAACATTTCCAGTGCTTTATGCTTTGATATTGCAATGCTATTGATGCTGCATTATATTTTACGCTGCCTTTTGATTAACATGAAACATGAAGTCAAATACTATTGCTCTTTACATAGGCTACTCAGTTATTCTCATTACAGAAATATAATCACATCTTCCAGTCTTGTGCTTGTGAAATGTTATTGGGGTAATGAGAAATGTCATTCAATTGGTACGAAAAAAGCATTAAAATGCATAATAATCATTGAATAGTCTCTTTGAAATCAACATGTATAATGACTTTAAACCCTACTAAGCATACAAAAAAAATAGTTGCTCAATATCTAAAAAAAAACCCTCTGTTACCGTTTAGCCTAGACTACCACTACAATTAAATAAACTCTGTTACAAATAGCCAGCTAGCTAGCTATGGCATGTCAAAGAGGGTCAAACTTTTCAACATTTGAAAAGATGTTGCTGACTGAATTGATGGAGGAGTTTGGTGTAATAATTGAGGACAAGAGGACTGATAGCAGTACTCTGGAAAAGAAGGAGCGGAACTGGGTCCGGTCAGCTGAGCGCTTCAATGGCTCTACCGGTATTAAAGAGACGACGGACAGGGCGCAACTAAAAGCCTGCTGGCTAAAGCCAAAAAAGATGTGGCGGAAGAGAGGCGTGGGCCAATTTCAAACCGGCGGAGGACCACCAACCAATGCTACTGATCCTCTGTCAAAGAAGATCATTGATATGATCCTGCAGCAGATTTCCCCCCCTCCCCAAGCCCTACGACGATGACGGCACATTAGATGACAGTACAGCCACAGAAGCTGCAAGTAAGTAACTACGAACTCCAACGTCGTTAGTTACAACAATAACGTGACAAAAATGACGAAAGTAGGCTATCATTTTGCCTACAAAGCATTTGTTAGAGCCTATGTATTACATACTGAAGGGTTGAGATTCTTTGTGTCTATTCCAATAGGCCTATGTAATGCTAGTTTTCAATGACACAAGTCTGTGTTCTAGAAAGAGTGGTCTGGAGTCGCAGAGGTCCGATAATATCAGCTTTAATGCAGCAGTTGGAAATCAACAAGTACAGAGCTCTGGGGTTGTCTACGTTTCCCTAACCGCAACAATGTTAGGCTGGTTCACGAAGTCCAACTGGCTATCTGTCTCTGCCCCAGGATATATTATAGGCTACAGTGCCGTCATACAAAATGATCAAAAGAGGGTTGAGCTTTCTCATGCGGGAGTTGTTCTTGCTGGCGCGCCCCACGCTCCGGTGCCATCTCAGCCCGGCTTCAAGGTTGCTCCTAAAATGAAGAGATTAAGACACCAAATACAGCCTGTTCCCCCCACTCTGAGTGAGACACAATGTTTAAGCCTAAGCAAACTTCTAAATTCATAAAACATTACTTTAATAAGCACAATGTATAATGTTAATAAGCACAATATATTCTTTAAGACATGCATCCTTTATAAAGTTGTACGGACATTGTTCCTGTTGCCATATCCACCGGTGCACAGTGCCCGTGATGCATTGGGTGGTTAAGATGCCACACATACTGATAACTTGAACTAGCCTATAGATAATGATAGCCCTTGATAGAATTGGTGGCACACAGATGTCTGGAATTATAGAAGGTGCAGTGCCTGTGATGCAGCTGGTGATGACAGTTCATTTATTGTGCTGTAATGTATTGTACATTCTTTAATCCCTCTTTTGATCTCTGAAAACACCAGAGATCAATCAACATAGCCCAGGCCAACCACCGCATCCTCATCCTGGTCAGCCAGCCCCAGCAATGGCATTTGGAACCCCGTCCTCGGGTCTTCCACAGCCGAGACAATGATTGCACAGGGACCTGATACATGGGATACAGCAACACCCACACAGAGCAAACATGCACAACATACCAAATATGGAAAGGAAGACAGAGACAATTCATGTTGATATTGATATAACACACTCTTAAGTAAAATAGCGGAAACCTTCTTAGTCCAGTACAATTCTAGTGTGGTCAAGCACTATCACTCTTGACCTAGTCGTAACCCTCTTTTCCGGACTCTCACATTCGTAGCAATAAGAAACGGTTCACTGGCCCTTCTCCACCAACTCCTGCAATGACCGACTGGGTTCTGGAGCAGCAGAACACATGCTCCAGTGGTACCACGTACTCCCTTTCCCCAGCACCCTTAGGGCGTGCGAGGTTCTCTCGATAACCTTGAATGGTCCTGTCCACCGAGGTTCTGTCCACTTCCTCTTAATGGCTTTCACCCACTCCCAGTCAGCAGTGAAGGCCTTGACTGGATCCTGTACTGTCCCCCGTTTCTCCTGTACCTTTTTTATGTTAAGGATGATACCAAAGCAGACAGCTGATCATAGTATGGTGGATGCGCCAACTCACCAGCCCAGCTCCCGGTCCCAGAAACTGTCGCCCCGTCAGAAGTTCATATGGGGTGAATCCTGTAGAGGTGTTCACTGAACTTGTGATGGCTGTTAGGGCAATAGGGAGAGCATCTACCCAATTCATGTTAGTTGTTGCACAGATTTTGGTCCACTTGCTTTCCAGATTCCAATTCATGAGCTCAACCTTTCCCTGTGACTGGGGGTGATGCACTGTCCCAAACGCGTGTACCAACCCCAGACTCCGTTCTACCAATTGGAAATGTTTTAGTATTAGGTAGTGATTGGTATAGCAGTGTTGATTAGCAGTATAGTTATCATTCTTTCACAAATCCCTCCTTTCACTTCGTGGTGTCAACATTAAAAACGGGATATTTTAAAATGTCATAGAATCCCTCCTTTCACACCCTTTAAAGGGTGTGACAACAAACACAAATGTACAAATATCCCATTATGGAACACAATGCTTACAACGATAATAATGAGACTATGTAGCGTTATGGCCAAGTGGTGTGGACACACTGGACACAGTGGGAAAACCCTAATGATGTTATAGGGGAAAACCCACCGTCACTCCGCAGAGTGGACATTCGACATCCATGTACCCACGGCAGACCTGGACATACTCACAGGTCCCCTTCACCACATACATACAACTTTAGCCAAGCTTTTAGAATTGTAATAAAATAAATTACATTCGAAAAAACTCTAGAAATTAGAGAGATACATTAAAGTTTAGAAATGTAATAAAATAAAATCGAAACATATAGAAAAACGAGAAATTAGACAGGTTATTTTAAAGTTTTCATTGGATTGGATTCCTCCCTCTAAAAGGTGTGACAACAAACACAAATGTCAATGCTTCACTTCAGCCAAGCCAATCTCCTCGTTTGACTCCTCCACTCTGGTTGACTGCTTCACCTGGAACATAATTTAGCAGAAGATACCTCTTTTCTAGTTAGCATCAGGTCTAAGTTGTGGAATTACATATGATCTTCCATAATTCAATTCAAATGTTGTTAATGCATGTGGTATAGGACTAGGAAGTACTTCAATTCACTCAGTAAACATATCTATAATTACCAGGCAGTATTTTCCCTACAGATTCCTTATTGTCAAAGATATGAAAAACCATTGACATTATACCAAACCAGAATGTAATCTGTATGCTTCTCAAATGAAATATAGACCAAATAATGTTCTTAATGTAGCTATTAACCAAACATTCTTCCCCAACTATATTTTTATAAAGGTCAGATAGGTAGAACTTCATAACTCGTTTTGCTGCAGTTCAAAACGAGCCAATTAGCTCAAACCATCATAACCACAATTTCTTGGCTTCCCAAATTATTTCAGAACTGAATGTTATAATAACCCTCTTCATCCACTAATACCATTTATTAATACAACATTATCACAGCCTAACTGTTTATCCCAAACAGTATGCCAGGCTCTGATAAAACTCTACAATAAAACTTTAAACCAAATTACAATTAAACTCAAAATAAAAGTACATTTAGTTATGTTCTCTTTCTTATTTTGAACCAAATTACATATAATACCTTTATCAAAACTCTTAAAAATCCATATTCATTGTGTCCTCTTCAAAACATCAGTGTTTAAAACAATCATCTCTTCACATCCACAAAACGTTCTCTTGTTTAATTTCATAACCTTCCATATTATTAATTTAATTTGTTACGTTTGATTTTAGTTTGCAAATGAGTTAACCTAACTTTCATTAGGATTAGTTAACATAGACTCGCCATTGTTCTCCAGAAGCCTATCTCTCTCTCTCTCTTTCTCTTCCCATCCCCACGCGCTCTCAACCTACCATCTTGTATTCCACTCTCATCATAGTTAGGACTGTACACACAAAAAGAAGCACACTCCTCTCTATATTTTATTCAACACAATCTGACTCCATTCAAATATTACTTATAAGGAACTTTAACCCCTTCTCGACAGGACTCAAACCTGTCACTTCTAACCCACAAAACCCACACAACCCACACAACCGGTACCGGGACTAACAGTTTTGACACACAACACAGAACAGGGACTCTAACCCTTGAGACACATAAAACACAGAACAGGGACTCTAACCCTTGAGACACATAAAACACAGAACAGAGACAAACTCAGTAAGATTAACTAGTGGGACTTCAACCCTTTTAGAGGACTTTCACCTCAAGGCCTTAAACCCTCAGTAAGATTAACTAGTGGGACTTCAACCCTTTTAGAGGACTTTCACCTCAAGGCCTTAAACCCTCGGTAAGATTAACTAGTGGGACTTCAACCCTTTTAGAGGACTTTCACCTCAAGGCCTTAAACCCTCGGTAAGATTAACTAGTGGGACTTCAACCCTTTTAGAGGACTTTCACCTCAAGGCCTTAAACCCTCGGTAAGATTAACTAGTGGGACTTCAACCCTTTTAGAGGACTTTCACCTCAAGGCCTTAAACCCTCGGTAAGATTAACTAGTGGGACTTCAACCCTTTTAGAGGACTTTCACCTCAAGGCCTTAAACCCTCAGTAAGATTAACTAGTGGGACTTCAACCCTTTTAGAGGACTTTCACCTCAAGGCCTTAAACCCTCAGTAAGATTAACTAGTGGGACTTCAACCCTTTTAGAGGACTTTCACCTCAAGGCCTTAAACCCTCAGTAAGATTAACTAGTGTTGATTTCCCACCACTGTTGCTTGACTAGGTACGATGAGACGTAGTAATCATCTAAATTTGGTTCTCAGTTCCGAATAGCAGTACTTTGAATAAACAGGCGTCTGCTTACCTTTTTTTTTGAGGCGCGCCTGACGATTACGTCTGCCTCCTCGTACCGGTGTATGGCTCTCTCTCCCGATCTGTCGGTCGGGCCGGGACCCTCCGGACTCCCTCTTTTCAATGTCGAGGTCACCAATTGAAGGGTTGAGATTCTTTGTGTCTATTCCAATAGGCCTATGTAATGCTAGTTTTCAATGACACAAGTCTGTGTTCTAGAAAGAGTGGTCTGGAGTCGCAGAGGTCCGATAATATCAGCTTTAATGCAGCAGTTGGAAATCAACAAGTACAGAGCTCTGGGGTTGTCTACGTTTCCCTAACCGCAACAATGTTAGGCTGGTTCACGAAGTCCAACTGGCTATCTGTCCCTGCCCCAGGATATATTATAGGCTACAGTGCCGTCATACAAAATGATCAAAAGAGGGTTGAGCTTTCTCATGCGGGAGTTGTTCTTGCTGGCGCGCCCCACGCTCCGGTGCCATCTCAGCCCGGCTTCAAGGTTGCTCCTAAAATGAAGAGATTAAGACACCAAATACAGCCTGTTCCCCCCACTCTGAGTGAGACACAATGTTTAAGCCTAAGCAAACTTCTAAATTCATAAAACATTACTTTAATAAGCACAATGTATAATGTTAATAAGCACAATATATTCTTTAAGACATGCATCCTTTATAAAGTTGTACGGACATTGTTCCTGTAGCCATATCCACCGGTGCACAGTGCCCGTGATGCATTGGGTGGTTAAGATGCCACACATACTGATAACTTGAACTAGCCTATAGATAATGATAGCCCTTGATAGAATTGGTGGCACACAGATGTCTGGAATTATAGAAGGTGCAGTGCCTGTGATGCAGCTGGTGATGACAGTTCATTTATTGTGCTGTAATGTATTGTACATTCTTTAATACTGTCGTGAATAATCTTCTACGTCTTCAATCAATATCAAAATGTAAAAACAGCACTGGAACTCAGCAAAGTTTGATGCAAAGTGTTTATTGGAATTCAGTGTGACAGAGATTCAAACAAACGTGAGAAAGATCCCGGGGATCAGACTGAGGTTTTCTCCGTACATTTCACTTTTATAGTCTTCTCCCCATTGTATGGTAATATGGTGCGATATTTGTTGGTTACATATACATTAGGCATTCTTATTCTGCGGATCCCTCGTTTTAGGGATTGAAATTACAGGTACTTTCCTTCATAGACAAATCTCCCAATTTAGGCCCACTCTGACCTTGAACAGCCAGCTGCACTAGGCTCCTGGGCATTAGGCCACAACTATGTCTCATAAGTTATAGCTGGGCTTCCTGGTTCTTTATGAAAGCACACACATGCTCTTCTCCCCCACTCACCTTAATTATCCAAATCTTCACATTTTGGGTTTTACTTCTTCTACCATTGTTTTAGGGATAACAATGATTGTCAAGTTCTTCTTTAGTAATGCTGGTCCACTTGGCAAGACCCAGATAGACGCGAGGCACAACTCGGCTTTAGTGCTTTTTATTCAGAGTTTACCCCAGCACGATAACAGGTTGAAAACCTTAAAGAAAGAAACAGATTCTAAGTGTTCAAATAACAATAGACCACAATCGGTCAACAACAGAAATACAAGTATGCAACTAACACATGGTTCACATGGTAGAAAATACTACTAGAAACTGTAATTAAGAGATGTGAGGCAAGAGGGCAGGGTTGCCTCTTTCCGACAAAACTCCTCCCACTTGACCTCCTGGTGGAAACCCAAGGAGGTCACATCGGTCTTTAGGGATCCTGTGGTGACTGCTGGTCGATGGGTAGGAGGACAACGAGCCGTCTGACATCTCGGTGGAGGATGGTGGCAGGGATCTTGCTTTTGGTTACTTGTTTAGCTGGTTTCTTTGTGTCCACCAGGTAACTTGGGTAAACCCTCACATTGGCATCTCTGATAACTCCTGCCTTGTCCTGGTGGACTTGCACCACCCTGCCGAGTCTATACTGGTTCTTCAGTGCGTTTTAGTCAGCCACCCAAACTACATCTCCAACGGCAACATTACGCTTCTTTGTATGCCACTTGCTCCGTATGAATGGGTTGGGGCCTGCCAGTTGGGACCATTTCTTCCAGAACTCGTTGACTTCTGCCAGAATGATTGAGTCTTTTGTAGGTGTAGCCTTCATAGTCAAAGTTTGCAGGATCACCGCTTGGGCTGGCTCGTCCAAGTAAGAGACAGTTTGGGCTCACGTAGCGGACACAGTCCTCCCTGCTTTGTATCCGGGCGTCTATTGGTCTTCCATTAACCAAGATGCTGCCATGAACAGAAATGTTTGGAACTCACTCCAGGTGAAGATGCCATCACCAGCCAGGTTGTTCAAGGCCCTCTTAACCAGACGAACCGCTGCCTCAGCCACCCCGTTCCGGTGTGGAGAGTCTGCTGGGTGGATTATTCATGACCATTCTGTTCCATTCTTGGCTGCTTTGTCCTCCACTTCTGACTTGTTCAGCTTGCTGAGGTACTTGTGTAACTCGTCGAGTGCAGGCTTGGCTCCCACAAAGTTTGACCCAGGATCAGACCACATCTTTTTGGGATGACCTCTGAGTGAGGTGAACCTGTGGTAGGCTAGTAGGAAGCCTTCAGAGGACTGGTCGCTGACCAGGTCAGTGTGAATCGCTCTTGATGCCATGCAGCAGAAAACAATGGCCCACACCTTGAGTTTAACTCTTTTCCTCACTTCATCCTTCACGAAGTACGGTCCAAACAGGTCTACAGTACTGTATTCAAACGGATTGGCCGGAGTTACTCTTTCAGTGGGCAAATCGCTCATGATCTGCTGGCATTGCTTGGCCTTGCGTTTCCTGCAGGTAACACAGCCGTCAACCACACGTTTTGCCAGTCTTCGGCCCTCGATCACCCACGCCTTTTCCCTCATTCTGAGAAGGGTCCCAGCGATTCCTTCGTGGTTTGCATTGTGGGCTTCTCTGGCAAGCAAGGTGGAAATCCAGGGTTCAAAAGGCAGCAGTGGTACAGCAGCTTGTCCTTCAGTAAACATTTGGAACCTGCCTCCACATACCAACAGGCCACTGCTGTCCCGGTAGACAACGAGTCGATCTAGGGATGTGTCTGTAAACGTTGCACCTTCTTGAGCCGCCAGGAAAAGGTCTTTGAGGGCATCCTGACGCTCGACAAATGTAAGCACAGGTAAGCGGTTTGCAACTCCTCCTTCCTTTTTCATCCAGTTCGTTGCAGCCCGCCAGGTCCATGCAACAACATCCACAAGCCTTTGTAAACTGCTGAATCTCTCCACAGTGACAAGTCTATTAACCCAGCCAGCTGGTGCTCTTCTCTGTTTACTTACAGGGCACTTGTCCTTGCTGTCTTGGTCAACTGTCTGTGGGGTTCGTTTGTCCTTGTATTGTTTCATCTGGCTTCTGGTGATAGCACCTGTGAAGGATTTTCTTTGGAGTCGGTTTACATTTTCTTTGGCCTGGGCTGCGACTTCCCCAGGTGATTTCATAGGCCACTCATCCACTGGCAGTTTCAGGAAATCTGGTCCATTTTGCCATATAGAACCTTCTTTCAGGTCTTCGGTCGTACTGCCTCTAGTGATTATGTCAGCAATGTTGACGTGACCAGGAATCCACCACCAATCTGTTACTAGTGCAGTCTTTTGGATTTCACCAACCCGGTTGGCAAAGAATGTTTGGTACCCATAGCTTTCCCTTTGGATGGCTCCCAACACAGTTTGACTGTCCACCAGATGAACTTAGTGCCCAAATGGCATCCTTGAGTGCCTCTCAAAGTACTTTCGGAGGCGGGCGGCAAAAACTGCTCCACAGATCTCAGATTTTACAGCATCACCTTTCTAATCCAGTGGCGTTAGTTTCGCTTTTGCCTCGACGAAGCGTACCTCAGGTCCATGTGCAGTGTCCCATCTCAGGTACATTACAGCGCCATATGTCCGATCACTTCCATCAGAGAAGGTGATCACCCAGGGCTTGCCTGTCCAGTCAGCTGGTGTAAGACTGGAAGGCCTTCCTTACCGGGATGGCACCTTTCTGCTTCAGAGGTGTCACCAGGCCAATGGAGTCGTAGAGTCCAGCTACTTGGCTTAATAACTCTCCTGCTCAGTGGATTAGGCGTCCCAGGCCTTTGCACATCTTTGCAGAGATCATTCCCAAGTCTCATTTTCTTTCTCCTCTTGGAGAAGTTGACCGAGGCAAGCACATACAGCTGGTCTTCCTCCGACATATACCCAACTCCAAGGGCTCTATTTTCCTCGTCCCTCATCTGGTTTGGAAGAACGATGGTTTTTCTTTGTGACTCCCTGTGAAGGGTTGTGTCCTTTGACTTGACGTCACCAGACTCCTTCTGCCTCCCACTTTGACCAGACCACAACCAAGGTCTGAGAAAGAAACCTCCTGCATTAAGTATTTCCTCCACTCCTTGAGTTACTTTACTTAGTCTCTCCAAGCTGTTGTGGGAAGTGAGGATATCGTCCACGTAACCATCTTCTTCCAGGATTCTGTGTTCTTCTTGCAGATGAGCAAAGGTAGGTAGCCTAGCCGTCTCTCTCATGGCCAGTTGAGCGATGCACCCTGCTGGTCTGTCACCCATGTTTACTCTGGTGATGGCGTATTCTTCAATGTCATCCTCAGGATGGTCTCTCCAGAGAAACCTATGCAGATGCATTTCGCGATCCTCCAGCCAGACAGAGTTGTACATTTTTCTGATGTCTCCTAAGGCAGCATGCACACCTTGCCTGAATCTCAGCAGGACGGCTCTGATGGGATTGAGCACGCCTGGTCCTTTCAGAAGAATGTCGTTCATACTTAGCCCTTTGAATTTCTGACTGCCGTTCCACACCAAGCGAACTGGAGTCGTTACAGAGCGAGGATTTGGGGCAACCAGGTGGCTTATGTACCAAACAGAGCCTTTCCAATCTCTCATCTCGGCTGTGAGTTTGATGGCTGCACGTCGTTCCACCAACTCATGGACTTGGGCAGTGTAGGCTGTCTTCCACTCAGGCGCCCTCTCCAGCTGTCGTTCTGTCCTCAAGAAAGTGGCTTTGACTGCACTTCTGTTATCTGGGAGTGTAGCAGGATCTTGTGTCTATGGATACTTCGAATCCCAGTGTGGTGAGTTTATATGACCATTTTCCTTCACATAGGTAAGTCCTATTTTTATTATTTAGAGTTCCTTCTCCTCTGCCAGGGTCATTTCTTTGCCTCCAGGCTGACAGGTGCCACATCGACATCCTCCGCATTTTGGTTCGCAGGAAGCACCAATGCTCTCCCATCTCCACCATTCAAGAAAGTCAAGGGCCTTGGCAGCTGTTAGCATCGTGTTGCCTGGCTTCTGTCGGAGAGTGTGCTCGAGCTCTGTGTGCTTGATCTGCTCATACTTGACTGCAGCCGTTCGCATGGATCGTGCAAAATGAGTCCTGGACTGGTGTGTTGTCATTTCAATGTGCTCAAACAGGTTCGGGTGAGCTCCACCTACTGTCTTCCCCAAAGGGCCTTCCCACAAGACAAGGTCCCCAGTTACTCTCACTCTTTGGGGAGCAAGTCTTTCCTCGCGGCGACTTCTGATGGTCTTTTCAGTTCCTCTAGTCCGGCTTCTGGGAAGAATGTGTGAAGCTTTGATGGTTCGACTTCTTTGTGAACTTTGGCGATTTCATCCAGTCCATAACAAACCAGTTCATGTGCCTTCACCTTACCAGTGGCTGTTTTAATACGCACTCAGAGTAGGTATCTTTTTGTTCCAATGCTCATGGTCATCCCCCCGACACCATACAGGACCAAGGTCACCTTCTCACTGCACAGCCCAAGACGGTCAGCAGCCTTGCGGGTAATATAGTTGGTATCGGACGCCAGGTCTATAAGAGTCCCAATCTTCTGACCCGCGTTGGCTGTTACCTCCATCAGCATCAGAATGACTGGTAGCTCAGAAAGTCCATGCTTTTCCAGCAAGTGAGAGTTAGCATCCGTCGATCTGCTTGTTCGCATGTTCCCGTTGGTGAAGGCCTTTTTGCACCTCACTGCCATCTCAGGAGATAATTCAGCCATAAACTCCTCCTGCTCGGCGGTTAGATAATCCCTGCTTGCACTGCTCCTCTGATAACCATCACTTTTCCTGGTGAAACAGAGGAGGTAGTGATGATCAGCAGAGCCTCCCCTTCTGCACTCCTTGTTCCTGCAGAGGTATGCATCACTGCAGTCTCCGGGCTCTGAATGCCAGCCAAGCCACCTTTTACATGCGCCAAGCCTCTTCAATGTGGCCATCTTCTCAGGGACTCAAGACTTAAACTTCTAGAGACTAGAAGATTAGACTAGAGATTATTGTGATGCCTTTCTTCACCACACAACCCACATGTACCCCCAAGGTCCTTCTTTGTGGCCTTGGTGGAGGCAAATCTTTGCTCTGGCCTTTTTACAGGGTAACTGGACATTTTATTCGGTACTTTGAGTTGCTCCAGCCTCTCCAGAATACGTTCCTGCTTCTTCAGAAAGGTGAGCAGTTTGTCAAAATGGATGTCCGTAGTCACATCGTTGGCAGCCTCTAGCATATAGGTGAGCCAGTCCCTCTTCACGAAATCCGGAAGCTTACTTTCTATTGTCTTCATGACTAGTGGATTCTTGATTGCACCAGTGTTGGCCAACTCTGTAAGGTCTGTGAGAGCCTTTACGACCGCCTGGATCAAATCTATGACCTTCCTTGGCTCATTCCCTCTGACAGGTGGTATTTTGTCCAGGTCTTCCAGGATCTCAATGGCTATGAAAGTCTTATTGCCATACCTGTTCTTGAGTATTCTGAATATTTCCTCTGCAGAGGGGTAGGTCGTCAGTGTTAGACCTTTTACAATCTTGCTCTCAATGCTGTCCAGGAGTTGAATCTTTTTTACCTCCCTTGATCCAGTTCGGCTTGTCTCTGAAAACTCTCCCAGTCCTTCCTCCATCTGTGGAATTCCCTCCTGTTACCATTAAACGTGGGGAGTGAGGTGGGTCTCATCCTCACAAGGTGAGTAAATGGTCCAGAAGTCAGAGGTGCCCCATTCCTCCTGGTTTCTGCAGTCTCCTCTGCTCGTCGTGCAGTGACAAATTCAGCCCTTCTCAGTTCAAGTTTACGTTGCATTGTCTTTGTGTTTCGAATCCTGGCATTGAGCTCCCTTCTCACCTCTTCTGGCATCCAGCGCTCCCAAGCCAGCATTGTGTCTATGACCCCTTTAAGCCTTTTATCCAGAAGAGTCATGTGGATATCATAGCCTTCAACATTGATACTCAACACAGGTAAGTCACTCGCAACTTGTCCAATGTCCTCGGCCTCCTCAATTGCTGCATCAACTTCCTCCTTGCCATACCTTGACCACAAGTGATCCTGTACAGCCTCTCTTGCAAGTTTGAGCTTCTCCTCAGCCTCTCTGGCTGTTTTTTCACCCTTCTCTTGCTGTTTGAGAGAGTGTGTGTCAGAGATATTAATCTATCAAGCATTGCACAGTCAGTCGGTGAACAAGTTAAGAAAGCTTTATTGCTTGCGGCCACAAGGAGACAAAAACATCACACGCCATGGTGTTACAAGTTTGTCTGACTAACAACCGTTGTTGCTAGTCATTTTAAACACCAGCGCTCAGGACTGTAATTGGCTAATACAAAGTATTTAAATGTTCCATGGCTCTTCTTCATTGGCTCCTCTGCATAGACCTGGCGCGCGTGTGTGCGTGCGTGTTTGAGTGTGTGCTCTTTGACCCCTGTAAGCCTTCACCTCTTCTTTTATGGCCTCTCCAGAAAGATAATGGTCAAGCCCAGGTCCCCTTGTTTATGTAAGCCTAGTGTTACCCAGAGTTCAGATTTGGGGTTAGGCCTATCTTTGCACACAAGGAATACTCGAACACAGAATCATTCTTATACAGGATAAATATGTTACATCTTCAATTTTCCCTACAGTGTGCATCCTCCTCTTCCTTTGTTGCTTCTGACAGCAGTCCTGCCAAATAATCATCGTTGGCATCACATAGGCCTTTGAAACATTCAGACAGCTTGTTGAATTCGTCCTTTAAGTCTCCTTGGACCATTGTCTCTGCGTTTTCCATGAGCATGTTGTACTGTCGTGTGAAGAGGCTCCTTGCGGTTGTTCACCCCTTTTTGAGCTGTTTAATGGTCTTTTCCTCAGCCATTTGTTGATCTCGCGCCCACGCACTTGGATTCCTGAAAGCCGTTTATCTTCCGTCGTCCTGTTATTTGTGGAGCACGTTTGATTTCAACTGTCAAGTTCTTCTTTAGTAATGCTGGTCCACTTGGCAAGACCCAGATAGACGCGAGGCACAACTCGGCTTTAGTGCTTTTTATTCAGAGTTTACCCCAGCACGATAACAGGTTGAAAAACTTAAAGAAAGAAACAGATTCTAAGTGTTCAAATAATAATAGACCACAATCGGTCAACAACAGAAATACAAGTATGCAACTAACACATGGTTCCAAGCTACTCACCAGTGGCGTCTCAGTGGTCTTCCGCTGCATTGTTTGAGCATGGGCGCTTGCACCTGTTTATAATGCCCAATCAATGCAGAGGAAGTCACACTCTACCTAGTGCGCCCTCTGGTGTACAGGCTGTTCAAAATAGAAAATACTTCTAGAAACTGTAAATAAGAGATGTGAGGCAAGAGGGTAGGGTTGCCTCTTTCCGACAAAACAATGATCATTCAACAGCTTTGCATCTGGTTTCCAATAACATAGCATACTAAAAAGTGATTACAAGTATCAGTAAATCCATAATCATTACCCATCTTCATAATTACAGCATTATGATGTTTTTTTCCCACAACCTTACCCCTCAGATGTTTATAATGTAGGGGGGTAAAATATGGTCGAAAGAACCAAAACGATTTCCCCTATGGTTTAAAGGAAGATGGGAAACTGAAGTGTATTAGCATGAACCAAATAATGCCAATACAAATATAAAGTATAGTTATTTGACTCTATGGGTTAAATCAGAGCAAGAATGGTCAAAGTACGGTCAAAAGGAATACGCATTTAATAACATTGCAAATGAATGAAATCAATTACAAGGCAAACATGTTACAAATGAAAGCTTTAAATCTTACCTACTCTACCGTGATCATTGTGAAATCAGAGAGAAAGCAAGAGTGAGCAAAGAGTAGGACAGACAAGGCAGAACTGAGAAGAAGGTCTCAGGAGATGAAGAAATCTAACGGACAATGCATTACAATTCCCTTTATACACAAGAACAACCAATCAGACGACATCTTGAATGGGGTGTGAGGGCCATCAAGTTGAGACCGTCCAGCAACTCCAAACTTTAGCATATGAGAGGTGGGGGCAGGTTTGACACCCAGCCTTACAATCCTTCCTCTTGGACACAAAAGCACAGGCAGAAGCTGCAGTGTTCAATGTGTGATAACCTGCACCCATAAGGACAAAAGAACTTGATTGCAGACAGGTCAGCATTGAGATTCTAATGGTCATGGCTGTTTGCTCAGAGGATCACTTTTGGATCATGGCTATTGCTCAGAGGACCTTTGTATTGGCATGTAGACGTGCCCTTGGTTAGCATATTCCTGCTACTTAAGTTCTTGTCCTGTTACAGCAGAACACAATTGGAGCACAGCACTTGGTTAACAATGAAAATTGTAAAGTTTGGAGTGGCGTTTGGAGTGGTCTGGGGTCTGAGAGAGTCGGATTGGATACAAATGGAAATTAGTGAGACAGTGTCCTAAAACTCAAATGGAAGAAATAGGTGAACAACAGTCCTCCCTTTTCATAGATGAGAAGTACACAATCATCTAACATAGATGTGCAATTAAAACAAAACAGTGTCCTTGGGTCCAAAAGAAAGAAAAAAAATTAAACAGTAATACAATACAAGTTATACCATCTACATTTACAGGTCCGGAACCATTGTGAGTTTAACTAAAAACCTAGAACATTTACCACCACTCAAACACACAAAGGTACATCCTCCCTCATCCACACAAACTAACATGGAACCCATGGATGGACAAACCATATGCACTGTGCATATAGTACAAGAACAGGAGCAGCAACAACTTAACTGTCCACAACAAATCTTTGAACTACAACAAAGACTAAACACAGGTAATACAGTAGGAATGTAGCAATATCACAATTTGGACCTGAATTAAGTAAATGGAAAAGGTAGAATTGGAAGTCTCAAGTCACAGGTAGGCCTATTGTTGCCCGATGTATCCCCAGCATTTTTTGCTGCATGTAAAATAGAGGAGGCATGCCCTTCCCCAGATCCCAACATTTTGACTCAGTGTGACCACTTCGTAGACAAGCACGACAAAATCTAACTTTGTTGTTAGCATAAAACAAGCGTGTGGGCGGAATAGGCATACTTTTGCCAAGATCCCAACATCGCATTTCGGTGTGTCCTTGTCTTTTACAGAAGTTACAATGTCTAGTAGGCATAGTGGGCTGCTGGGGCTTGGGATTTACCTTTGTCGCCATTTTTATGACAGAAATGCGTGGCGGATCAGGGGCACGATGGTTCTTTGTAGAACGCGGTTTGGGAATTAGCTCACCAATTCCACTGTCTGTATCTGAAAACTCAGTAGAACTGCTTTTGTTAGCGGTGGGTTGCCGTGAGGCACAAAAAGGTGTCGCTGCTTTGAGGACAGAGTTGAGAAGACATTTGCCAATTAGATGTACAGTAATCTTCAACATTTGTTTCTTTTCTGCTTTCTTTTTATGGACTCCCACTGTTCGCCAATGTTCAATTATTTCAGCTAGCGTAAAATCAGTTTTAAGACCGTTCTTGTCTTTCTTGCTCAATTCAGATAACGTTCGGTTAACGCTAACATTTTCCCATAGGTTAAGTAAATTGTTAACTTCAGTTGCCCATTCCATTTTTGTTCATTTAATGAAGGAGCTAATATCAGAAACTAGTAATAGGTTTCTACCAACAGAACCAGGCGGAATACAATTAATGTAAGCTACATTTTTAAATGCTTACTCACCGCACCATGGTTTGCAACGCCGGTTTACCAAACTGTAACTGAATTGCTCGAAACATATCACGTAGCCGGGAGTCACCAAAACTGTAGGGGGGTAAAATATGGTCGAAAGAACCAAAACGATTTCCCCTATGGTTTAAAGGAAGATGGGAAACTGAAGTGTATTAGCATGAACCAAATAATGCCAATACAAATATAAAGTATAGTTATTTGACTCTATGGGTTAAATCAGAGCAAGAATGGTCAAAGTACGGTCAAAAGGAATACGCATTTAATAACATTGCAAATGAATGAAATCAATTACAAGGCAAACATGTTACAAATGAAAGCTTTAAATCTTACCTACTCTACCGTGATCATTGTGAAATCAGAGAGAAAGCAAGAGTGAGCAAAGAGTAGGACAGACAAGGCAGAACTGAGAAGAAGGTCTCAGGAGATGAAGAAATCCAACGGACAATGCATTACAATTCCCTTTATACACAAGAACAACCAATCAGACGACATCTTGAATGGGGTGTGAGGGCCATCAAGTTGAGACCGTCCAGCAACTCCAAACTTTAGCATATGAGAGGTGGGGGCAGGTTTGACACCCAGCCTTACAATAATAATTTTCTAATCGAATAGCACATCATACTACAGAAATAACAGTTCCATGTTCTCTTTAGTAGCCTATGGTAATCATAGTCATTTCCTATGTCATTGGACCTCAAGAGACCTCAGGAGTAAAGTGCATTGTGCATATACAGTTGTAGGTAGCCTCCTAATGTGTTTATGTTTTTTTGTTTTGTCTTTGTCATTGTAATGGAGCAAGTGGAGCCTCATGGAAACATCGAAGCAGCAGCATCACCTGTGAAACCCCCTTGCTAAGCACCCTAAGCTTAGCTCTCACCAGGAGCTTCTCACATTAGAGAGGAGAGGTGCATGCTTGACAGAACATGCAAAAATGCAAAAATATGTTGCTACATAAAGAGGTCCTAACTCTTCAGAAGCAGAGGCTACTGGATCTAAGCCAGTCACAAGAAATAGAAAGATTTTTGAATTAATTCTGAAACTGAAATGTATTTATTGGAGTAAAATGTTTCTTTAAATCAAATTGGCAGTCCCCTTGTCTTGCTGTTCTTATTAGTTCCTCCCTGTATGCATGAGAAAGTAAGAAGCATATCAGTTATTAAGTATGGGTTAAGGTAATCTATTGTATAAGTGCACATATCAATCAAAATATAACAATATTCTGCCAATACTGTCCTTAATTATACTGCAAAGTGGTTTTCAATCAGTGTTCTCCTGACAGCATTGCCATTTGCGTTTGCAGCATTCTGCACTTGAGCATCGTCCAGATCATTCTCAAGTGGGTGCTCAAAATCCTCGGGTAGCTCATCTCCTACTCTCTTCCCAAAGTTGTACAAAACAGCTACAGCAACAATGATGGTCAGGGTAGTGTCCAATTTTGTGCAGAGTCCCTCCTGTATACATGGAAATCTCCGCTTCCGCACCCCAAGCACTCTCTATTACCCCTCTTGTTTGAATGTCAGAGTAGTTGTAGTTTTTTTCTGCCTGGGTCTGAGGGTTCAAAAGAGGAGTCATCAGGTATGGGCGACATGCATAGCCATTGTCCCCCACTAGGTGTCCACGGATCTCCCCTCTCTCCAGCAGTGCACAAAGTTGACTGTTGTCAAAGATTCGGCTGTCATGTGTGGATCCTGGCCATCTTGCAACAACATGTGTGATCTGGGCCTGGTCATCACACACAACTTGGACATTAATTGAGCAGTAACCCTTTCGATTCCGAAACAGTTCCCCATTCTCGACTCCTGGGTTGGTAATGGGAATGTGGGTGCAGTCGATAGCCCCAATTCCTCCTGGAAAACCTGCTCTCCCATAAAATCCAGCTGTTGTCTCTCCTTGGTTCAAAGTGTATGTACTGAGCCTATAAACTTGCAATTGCCTTGGACACTGCACTGTGGATTTATGACCTCTGAAAAGATCCCCATCAACCATCTGAAAACACCCTGTAGCATAAAATCTCAAAGCTACTAGGAGCTGGAGAAGCGGTGGCACAGCAAAATTCCTCTCACTTCCATGCTTGATTGCTGGTCCAACCTTTCCATTTAGGTATACGACACAATCCTTTGTAAATCTGTACCGCTGTGAAAACTTGCTGTTGTCATAGAATTCAATTGGGCTTAACCTTTCTCAAATTTTCCTGCGAGGAACTCTTTCCTCAAACCCCATCCAGTGAAGATATGCAGCCATGTTGTCAATAAAACAGAGAACCTCCTCCAGGGGTGGTTTAAATATAACTGCTAATCCAGGTTTAGACTAGGTTTAAAATGACTGGTGCAACAGATTTAAATTGTATCTATTTTTAAATGGAAATTAAACAGAGATTGACAAAAATTTAGATTTACCCAGGATTGTAAACTAAGGTTAAACTAGTTTTAAAGTTTGGTGCAACTGGAAGACAAACCTGGTTTAAACCTAGTTTAAGAGTTAATCCTTGTTGGTGCAACCCAGCCTTAAGCTTCAAGCCGTTTCACTACCGTTCAGTTCCACTAACAGGCAACGCTAATTCAAGATAGACCTCGATAAGATTAGACTGTGCAGCCCAGATCAGGCGATTGTCGAAAAGTTTTTTTTTGTGGAGTTGTCCCCAAAAAGGGCAATGTTGCCACAATTAACACGGCAAGGTAGACAACTTGTCAAACCATTACAACCATTAAAATGCGTAAATTATAGGCCTACCAAATCTACTTAACATAACTATATGCAGTTAGGCCTACTGATAATTAGCGTAACTTGATGAGCTGTCTGAAACCGTTCTGACAGTAGCCTATATGACCAATATTCTCAACAGGAGATTGAGAATAATAGCCCCAAAAAAGAATGTGGCAGCAATTGAAAATTGTAGGATAAAATTCAAAACACTGAAGAAGGCCATGGTTAATTGCCCTTGATGTGGGCTAATACTGTTTTTGTCTTCATATTTTGAACAAAATGAATACATTACTTAAAAATAACTTGCCACACACATTTATTAACTGATAGGCTAAAAGCTTTAAGATAAAAGGGAAAGATAACCATGACTAAAATGGGGATTCACTGAAATAAATGCACAGATCTAGCACAAACTTTCAGATCAGAAGGTGACCCAAACGGTAGCACACTTTGCTTGGCAGAACAGTCATTTTAAATTGCTCAGCATGACTAAGAATATATATTAATTATATTACGCGTTAACATAGTCCAATTAATTGTTGGGCACAGCATCTAATCGTCTTTTATGGAAAGGGCACCATTTGGGACACCGTCATGTAGGGGCAGCATAACGGACACATAACAGTGCCCTTTTCCATTGGAAGTAAGGGCACATGAACAGTCAAATTTAGACCATTGTAAGGGCACCTTATAGGGTGCTGCATCACATTTTCTCTACTATAAAGGAACTCATTAAGACATGTTTGAAATGTATAGAGGGCACACTATCATTTATTGCGTTAAGGGGCACCCTGGGTATATTTCACAATTTGAATGGCAGACAGTAGGGCACTTGGTCTCATTTTTGCCACTCTAGAGGGGATTTTAGAAATGCTTTTCAAACCCGGGGGGCACCAGGCAGTCACCCCGAGTCTTCCAGTGGGCCTGGATACACCCCATATTGCACCTATAACATTGGGGAAGACAGAAGGAGAGGATGAAGTAATATAGAGGCTTGTCAACATATAGGATACTTTAAACAATTAAAATGCTTTATACAATTGAATAAAAAGTCTCCTTGATTCTTTGTGTTTCAAGATGATCTAGAAAACTGATAATATTCAGGTACTCCTTTGGAACAAGGTATACCCTTCATATTTCCAGGCATAGTTGCCTTTGCTAAACCTTTTTAAGTCACCAACCCTGTTCAAGAATGTCCCAGATGCAAAGACAAACAGAGATGCAGACAGACTGAACAGCGTTCAAGGCTTGGCTACAGTGAGTTTGCTTCCTTGTGTGTGATTCCAGCAGACTACATAGTCTAGGCCTACCTACATAGACTGCAGTCTACTACCCTTATTTCTACTATTATAGTCTACTACTCTTTCTACTACTTTCTATGAAGGATGGTAGGCTGCTCTTAGGTGTTCATTGCCATCCTTAAGAGTTGCTTAAGTGTTTTTCTATATATATTTTAAGAATGACAAACAAATCTATCAAGATAAACTATTCTGGGCCTGCTGAACCTATACCTCTTCCACATATACTGGTCAGGGAAGCATTACTTCTGTCTCTGAACCTTAATCCGCAGGGTTGTCAAAGAACGGATACGCCATTATTGATGGTAACTTTTCTAAACGCTCTGCTTAGTTTCTAAGGCCTTATTTTATGTCAATTAACCAATGGCTTTTGAAAACAGTTAAAGTGACCTTATTTCTTAACTTGTTTATTTAAATTAATATATTATTTGGAGATTAAGTAAACACGTGCACTTTTGTTTTCCGAACAAGTTCACTACAACACCCGCAGACGTAGACGTAGATATGTCACGAAGTATATACGTTCCACTTCTAACTTTAGCTACCTCTCTAGATCTTCTCCACCTGCTCTCTCTCTTTCTATAGGACTCTGGAACTGCCAGTCTGCTGTAAAAAAGGCCGACTTCATTCCAGCGTTAGCATCCCATGCTTCTCTTGATGCCCTCGCGCTAACAGAGACATGGATCCTACCAGAGAACACTGCAACTCCAGCTGCTCTCTCTGTCAACCACTCGTTCTCCCACTCTCCTCGCCTAACTGGGAGAGGAGGTGGGACAGGTTTGCTTCTTTCCCCACATATTAAATGCACATCCACCCCACTCTCTTTTACTGCCAAATCATTTGAACACCACTATGTGATGCTAACTGATCCTATCAAAGCATTTTTAATTGTCCTCTATCGCCCACCAGGGCCCCTAGCTGACTTTGTGGAGGAGCTGGACATGCTCCTCAGCGCCCTCCCGGATGATGGAACACCGCTGATACTTCTTGGGGACTTCAACATCCATCTCGATGGAACGCAGGCTGTTGACTTCAAGTCTCTCCTGACCTCCTTCGACCTGACGTTGCTCAACACACCAGCAACCCACCAGGCAGGAAAACAGCTGGACCTCGTCCTGACACGTAACTGTATCACTGACCCTAACCTCTGTAACCCCACTAAACATCTCTGATCACTACTTTATCCAATTCTCTATCTCTCTCCCTCCAACTCTTCCTACCTCCCCTCCCCTCGTAACTTTCAGACGCAATCTCCGCTCCCTATCCCCCTCACACTTCTCCTCCATTGTAACATCCTCCCTCCCTCCTATTAACGAGTTCATGTCCCACCCCACCGACACTGCCACTAACATGCTGGTATCCACATTAACTGAATCACTTGACACCCTCTGCCCCCTGTCAACTAGGCCTGCGCGATCTTCTCCCTCCTGCCCGTGGCTCACTGATGTTATTCGTGAAGAACGTTCCACCCTTCGAGCGGCTGAGAGGAGATGGCGCAAGTCTAACGACAGTCTAGACCTTGATAAGTATCACTCCCTCCTCAAATCCTTCTCTGACCCATATAACTGATGCTAAAACTCACTACTTTCTTGAACAAAATTAACTCTGCCTCAAACCCTCACAAACTTTTCTCTACCTTCTCCACCCTTCTTAACCCACCTCCCCCAACCCCTCCCTCCACTCTGACAGCAGATGACTTCTCTTCCTTCTTTGAGAAAAAAGTTGCTGACATTAGCAGTCGGTTCCCTGAACCAACCTTTCCCTATTCACTCACCCTCTATGACTGACCCTACTAAATGTCTCAACTCTTTCTCGGCCCTATCTGAGGCAGAGATCTCTGACCTCATTCTCTCTCATCGCCCCACCTCCTGTCCCCTTGATCCAGTCCCCTCCCCTCTCTTTCAAACCATCTCTCCCTCCATCATAACATTCCTTCTCCATGTCCTCAACTCTTCTCTTACTTCTGGCACTTTCCCCTCTGCCTTCAAACAGGCCAGAGTTAGACCCCTACTCAAAAAACCCTCCCTTAACCCAGCTGTCCTCCAGAACTACAGACCGGTATCACTTCTACCCTTCTTTTCTAAAACAATTGAACGCGCTGTATCTAACCAACTGTCAAACTTTCTCACTCAGAACAACCTGCTTGACCCCCACCAATCGGGCTTCAAGACGGGCCACTCCACTGAAACTGCCCTCCTGTCGGTCACCACGGCCCTCCAGTCTGCCAGAGCGGCCTCGAGGTCATCCGTCATCATTCTGCTGGACCTCTCTGCAGCATTTGATACGGTT
Organism: Mallotus villosus; assembly: GCA_903064625.1. NCBI lineage: Eukaryota > Metazoa > Chordata > Actinopteri > Osmeriformes > Salangidae > Mallotus > Mallotus villosus. The sequence continues at coordinate 57,959 of CAEFZP010000974.1, forward strand.
AACCATCGGATTCTGCTCGCCAGACTCTCCGAGATGGGCATCACTGGCACTGCACTTCAGTGGATCTCGTCCTACCTGTCGGGAAGATCCTACCAGGTCTCCTGGGGAGGCGATGTGTCTGACCCCCCACCAGCTCTCCACTGGTGTCCCACAGGGCTCCGTCCTTGGACCCCTCCTCTTCTCCCTGTACACCACCTCGCTTGGACCAATCATCACCTCCCATGGCTTCTCCTACCACTGCTACGCTGACGACACCCAGCTCTACCTGTCGTTCCCCCCGACCGATCCGGGGATCTCAGCCAGGATTGAGGCCTGCCTCACAGACATCTCTGCCTGGATGACCAAGCACCACCTCCAGCTGAACCTCGCCAAAACCGAACTCCTCATCATCCCGGCCAAACCGTCCATCTCCCATGACCTCTCAATCACCCTGGGATCGGCGACGGTGACCCCTTCGTCCTCTGCCAGGAACCTCGGGGTTACCATGGATGACAAGCTCTCCCTCACGTATATCAGATTCAAGACCCATATCAGATTCAAGACCCTGGTACTGACCTTCCGAGCGGTGAATGGGACTGCACCCGACTACATCAAGTCTCTCCTCCAGCCCTACACCCCCTCCCGCCACCTTCGGTCCTCCTCTGACAACCGTCTGGTGGTCCCACCGCTCAAGACCGCCCGGTCCCAACACAAGCTCTTCCCCTGTCTGGCCCCCCAGTGGTGGAATCAACTCCCCACCTCCATCAGAGACACTGACTGTCTCCCCACCTTCAAGAATAGGCTCAAGACACACTTGTTCCGGGAATACAACGGTACCTAGGAAAGATCTGCTGGACATGATGTTAGTTTCTTAGTTTCTTCCAGGATCACAAGGACTCTGACTTAGAGAGCTGCTGCTCTTGTCGGTTAGCTGTAACTGATTAAAATTATTGTACTCGCTGTGAGGTAGTTTACTGTTGTTTGCTCGTCCACAGGTGCACTTTTAGATCCATGTTGTCCAATTGTAACTTGTTTAACTTCATGCTCTTATGATTTTTCCCTTTGGCACTTATTTTTGTTTTTTTTCACAATGTATGATTCATGTTTGACTACTTGCAATGTTGGGGATATCTCGTTGTTATGATCAGTGACCTATGCACTTTTGTAAAGCTCTCTCTTGGAAGTCGCTTTGGATAAAAGCGTCTGCTAAATGAATAAATGTAAATGTAATGTAAGTGCTTTGCGTGCAGGAAATTACTCGACAGAACTGTCTTTTGACATTCTGTTTCTGCCTGTTTAAAATTATTTGAAACACATCTTAGTTTAGCTTGACTTTTAGGCTCACACGGATCAGGCTAGTTCCGAAGTATAAGTTATCCGGGACTTCAGGACTACCTTGAGTCAGCCCAGTTTTGCCCGAGACGGAGCGCTGGGGTGCGGCAGAAGTGTTAGGGCACAGAGGAGGCACTTTCTGTGGGGAGAGTTAGTTATCCCCTACCGGAAGAAGTGCCCTAAGCTTGACAGCCATTGGGTGGATCCTTGAGTACTGGAGAGTGTGGGGGAGGCTTCCCAAGGGAAGGCAGGTGGCACTCCATAGTGATAGACAGAGGGGGCTCTTCCCCACAGGTGCCAGAGATCCCGTTGTTTCCCCCCCTGCCCTGCCCACCCCCCCTGCCATTTTCCCCTTGACAACGCTGAGGGCCCCAGTGACTGTGCTCCCGGCTCCCTCATCCTGTTCCCTGTCATCCCTAGCCTGGTCTCCTGACCTCCAGAACAACAACCCCCAACCAGGGATGTAGTTCCTTGTCCCCTATCCAATGACTGAGGCCCCTGCCATGGTTCTTTGGCCCTAGCACCAAGCTGTGCTCGTGGAGGCCGAGGAGGCCTCCGGGTCTCTTAAGACTGATTTTACTGCTGTTTTCTTCTGCTGTTTCCAAATGTGGAACATTACAATATTATCAATCTGCAGATTGGGAGAGAAAACTTGACTTCTGACAATAAATGACAACACCTCAGTCATGTCTCTCCAGAGGACCATCATTTATAGGACACGAGAAAGTAAATATGAATTTGGTATTCGATGAATTCAAACAGAAGATTAAATTGTAAAATGGGTTAGGGTTAGTCCTAAATGACCTCTTTATTCTGAGGTCACATCCATAAAATGTTATAGGATATTATGCTACACAAACAGTGCTTATGCAACATCTACAGTTTCTGGGCAACGCTTGTTTAGGCTACATCAATTCAATCTATAAACAAATACTTTTGTTACTTTTAAAATGTGTTTGGTCATGATGTTAGACGTTAAACAATGTTAATTTTCTTCAAATAAAACAGCAAAGCTGATGTGTGCTTCGGCGTAATGGCTGTTTTAATAGACTGATATGCTTGTGCTACCTGATTAGACCTTAGACAGTTTCAGTCAAGGACGTCTTAAAGTTGAATGACTACCACAACGGCAAATAGATAAAAGGGTAAGATATAAAAAAAACAGCACACAATCAGGAAGCCATTTGTGAAGTGGTATTAAATAAAAGTGTATTATGAATATTAATAGGCTTGTTCTTCAATTAAACATAATTATTTGGTGTCCTTTTTAACAGTCAAGTAAAGTAAAGTTAAATAATGGTTTGGTACTATTGTTAAAACTTTTCAGAATAAATGATTTACCTACAGAATAGCTATAACTTCAAACAGACATTGTGGTGTGTTATTTAAGAATAATTTTTGGGGTGTATCCTTTTTATTTAATTACATTTAAACAAAACACATTTGTATTTATAATTTGTATTAATGATTCACCATGTTACAAATCAGTCACTCCAGAAGTTATGTAGATATTCATATCTATTCTACAGAACATAATCACTGAAACCATTTGCAAAGATGGGCATGTTATTATATCCTTAACATGTTGCATTTACTTCTCTGGAAAGTATTCAAATGTACTTAAATTCATACATACTTGGGGAATCATATCAACAATCAATATTAAATTAAATTATCTTTTGTTGTAATATTTCTGCCAATATGTGTTGGATTCTAAATCATTGAGGTTATTCAAGACCTTCTAAATTGGTAGATTTGTACTAAATGTACTGCATTAACAAACAGTTTTTGTAGAATAACCCTTCAAGTCATATAAGTGCAATACATATTCAGTGAACAGTAAGCCCAAAACCAAGATCTATTTACCCTTCAACCGTGCTTGATGCCACACTTGTCAGTTTCAAGACTAAGTCACTTGGAATTGTAAGGAATGTAATGTAGGCTTATTTTCCCCTGTATTAAAAAATAGTAACATATTGAGGTGAAGAAGAAAATACAGGCAGACAATGTGCACAATACATGAAAACACGAAACAATGAACTTTGTATAGTTTATATGGAAATACAATCTGCAAAATGTCCATGTTGTTGTGGTCATAATAATTGATGTCAACGTAAGATTGTGTTACTGAAGATATGTTCACTGATTAAAATATTTCAAATTAAGATGCAATGTGACCTGATTTGCTTTCTAAGACAGATGTATTTCTATTAGAATCCCTATAAGCAGATGAAAGATAAGATAAAACTGAAAAGTCTATGTATAACCATCAGATTTAGTTTCAATTGTGTGATTCGTTTTTACATGTAAATGTACAAATTTAAATAATCAAATTTGTGATATTTTTCAAATCAAATGTATTGTACAATAACAGCCATGTAATGTACTATACTACAAAAAGTATATAGTATAAGTTCTAGTGCTGTTAAGTGAAAATTGTGGGATTGATTTGTAGGCACTGTAACCTTCTAAAATACAGATTGTTAGTCTAACCTTTACATAATTACTTAGATATTTCTTCCATTAGGCTTTCTAAACAAAAGGAAAGCTGAATATATACACAGATATTTTGTATTTAAGACATATGTGCTTGGAATGTTTTAGAGCTGATCTGATTGATTGATTGTCCATGACCTCAAATCTTCCCCATCTATGTGATAAACCAACAAATACAAGACAACAAAAACTGCTTGTCCAGAAATGCATTACAACAAAATTACGACATCTATTGTTAAGACCAAAAAGGTATTATTTTAGTGATGACGGCATTCTGACATCAAATTACACGCAAACAGTTTAAATGTTCCCATTTTAGCCAAAGTAGTGAAACAAATAATGAGAATGGATAGAAGCTGGGACAAGCCCAGTCATATGGAGTTACTGGCACACTGGAAAACCTATGCAGATGGATGAAAACCTTACACAAAAGAGAGGGTTGAAAAGTACCTTTTTAGTATCATATTTGGACTATATAAACGTGTGGAAATAATCTGTTCACTGCACAAAAGTTCTCCCTTACACCAAGACCTACCACCAATCACAACAACCTATTTTTCCTCCTCCCTTGCTCTCCCTCTTGTAGATCTCCCAATGTACTATATGGGAGAACCACATGTGAGAACCCATTGAAATCATGAGCTGAGAAGTGTTAGATGACAGGAGCTCCAAAGCACTTAAGGCACAACTGTACATTGTTGCTAGGAGGCTGGTCAATGCGAAGCAGGACCTTGAGCTGATCTGGGCTAAGTTCATCATAGGCTAGACGGTACTCCCTGTCGAAGGCCTCTGTAAAGACACATGAAAGACACAATATGTTAAGTTTATCTCATTTATCTCAACAACTTCAGTTTTTTACAACAATTATAGATTTCAAATTGGCATTACTTGTATGGAGCACATGGCCAATGATCTATGTGCTTGATGATCAAACATCCAACAGTCATACAGTTAGCTGTACAGTTACTGTTAGGTATAGCTGTTACACTGTACAATTAACTTACCCATATCAATGTTCTCCCGTCCCAATGCCACCAGTGCAAGAAACAGTATTTCTCTGTAGATGCTTCTGAGAGGCACAGAGAATAACGAAAAAAATAAGCTTTTTATGATTTATTAATTATTATATCTGAAAACAATAAGGTGGTAAAACAAAAAACAAAAGTACTGGACTCGACAATGAAAGTGAAAATAATAAAATTTGTCAGGGGATTGTCTGAAACAACTCACCTCTGGCGTTTCACTTCCGGGTGGCGTTTCACCTCTCGAATTAGCAAGTTAATGGGTTAATATTATTTTTGGACCTAAAAAACGCAGGAATAATCTGTCCAATCTCACCCTGGACCTCGACGGCATTAAACTCTCCCAAAGCCAGCTCGTCAAAAATCACAATGGACCCATACGTCTCATTTGAATACCATATTAAGAACATTACCGACTGTATTTTTCCATGTACACAACATCCCTAAAATAAGACATTTCCCCTCAAAGGATGATGCTGAAAAATGTATACATGCATTTGTTACATCCCAATTGGACTACTGCAATGTATTATTCTCTGGCCTCCCAAGTACCTATATCAAAAATGTGCGAATGTTGCAAAATGCCAAGGCTAGACTGCTGACTAGAACTTTGAAACTCCCTGTTTCAGAGGAGGCTGACACCATTTTAACCTTGAAAGCTAGATTAAAAAGCTTTCTATTGATGGCTGCTTAGATTAAACTTTAAACTTCAAAAAAACATACCACAGCATAACATGAAGCATGTTGTCTCCAGATCAAATTTAAAGAATCTGTATTGAAGATATAAAGAAGATAATGAGAGCAAGAGAAACAACCAACCTGTACTCCACTGTTGCAGTGTTCAGAGGTGAGAATGAGGCCTGCCAGGTTACTGGGCAGATCCAAACGATGGAAATACCACACCAGATTCCAGAAAATTATGGGATGCTGACTCAGGAATTTTTGAGTGTAGATAACCTGATATACAAACACAAAGAATACATAAATTAATATAATTTCACTAAAATAACAGTTCAAATAAAGACTAAGGGTGGGTTGCACCAACATGGATTAAATGAATCCTGGTTTAGAGTTAATCTAGGGTAAGTAAATCTAGGTTTAAACTAGTTTATAAATAATCAAAGATGTGTTGCACATCTTAATTTTAACCCTGGATTAGTAACTAATTTAAACAAGGGTTAAAACAGGATTAGTTTATGTTCAATGTTCGCCTGATGGATTCCGACAAAATGCAAACAAATTCACAATGTATGTTTAACAAATACAGAACTAAGTAGCCCTAAATAAATGAATGCACTCTTTTTCCTAAACTAGCTGCTTTTTGAATAAATTCTGTTACTGATACCGTTAATTACCATTTATAGCCTACCACTACAGCGGTAAACAGATAACTGTTCAACGGTCTAACTCCGTATATAATGTACCGAGAAGCAAATCATGGAATGTAATTTACAGCACCTTTAAATTTACATGATTAATTTGTTTGTAGAGTAATGTTCAAAACTCAGAGACCACATTGACCAATTGACGAGGGAATTGATTTTTTTTTGGACAATTCTGTAGACTGTGGACTTGAAAAGATCCCCATCAACTATCTGAAAACACCCTGTGGCATAAAATCGCAAAGCTACTAGGAGCTGGAGAAGTGGTGGCACAATTCCTCTCACTTCCATGCTTGATTGCTGGTACAACATTCCCATTGGGGTATATGACAGACTCCTTTGTGAATCTATACTGCTGTGAAAACTCGCTGTCAAACTGCATTGGGTTTCTAATATCTAATTTTCCTGCGAGGAACTCTTTCCTCTAACCCGGGGGTAGGCAACCCTGGTCCTAGAGAGCCGCTGTCCTGCATGTTTTAGATGTTTCCCTGCTCCAGCACACCTGGTTCAAATGAATGGGTTGTTATCAAGCTCTGTGGAAGCCGGGTAACGACCATTCATTTGAATCAGGTGTGCTGGAGCAGGGAAACATCTAAAACATGCAGGACAGCGGCTCTCTAGGACCAGTGTTGCCTACCCCTGCTCTGACCCCATCCAGCGAAGATATCCATGCTGTCAATAAAACAGAGATAAACCTCCTCCAGGGGTGGTTTAAATATAACTGCTAATCCAGGTTTAGACTAGGTTTAAAATGACTGGTGCAACAGATATGAATTTAATCTAGATTTAAATGGAAATTAAACAGAGATTGCCAACGGGTTAGATTTACCAGGATTTATTGTAAAATAAAGTTAAACTAGGTTTAATGGTTGGTGCAACTGGATTAAAAGACAAACCTTGTTTAGACCTAGTTTAAGAGTTATTTGATTTGATTTGTGTTAAAGGTCCCATGACATGAACATTTCATGTCCCTAACCCATTTCGTGCAACACAAGTTCCCAAAGTTTTGTATGTCTGCGCCAAACATTTCAGTGATGACTGTTTCCTCAATTTGGGCCAATACAAAGCTGGCGTTGCTGACCGTCTGAAATTAAAGTCTGGATCAGTACCAACTCTCCTTGGTCCAGCTACAAACCTCGGACAAGTAAGTCAACTAACGCTATATCATTTTGTTGCTTTACTGTATAGCCTATGGCAAGGCCGTAATCGTAATATATATTGGGGGGGACAAATCTGGTCAAAATGTCAATCAGAGTGAAGGGTCTGGGGTGATTTCCCATGATGCCCATGGAGGCACATGAAAAATGTGTATTGTTATACTGATCCGAACAATGTCAATATCGGCACTTAGTCAACGAAAATTATTAGTCTATCATTTTTATGGTAGGTTTATTGCAACAATGAGAGACAGAATAACAATTTGAGAAAAACCCATGTCAACATTTGTATAAATTGATTTGCATTTTAAAGGCAGGGTAGGCAATGTTGTTGAGAAGCACTATTTGTCATATTTGCAGAAAGTAACTTCACGTCTTGATAGCAACCAATATATCTAAAGGTTTGACGGTAATATGAAATCATTCCGACATCTGTGGGTGTCGCAATACTAGTATAATAACGACCAATGAAAACACAAAATAACTGTCAGTCTCCCTCAGTCTGGGGCTCCATGCAAGATCTCCCCTCGTGGAGTTGCAATGATCAGGAGAATGGTGAGGAATCAGCCTAAAACTACACGGGAGCTCAAGGTAGCTGGGACCATGGGCAAGAAAAACTATTGGTAACACACTATGCCCTGAATGACTGAAATCCTGCAGCGCCTGCAAGGTCCCCCTGCTCAAGAAAGCACATAAAGAACCATATATATGTGTACTACTTAGCATTAACATGTGTTTCATTAAGCGGAAGATATGATGACTAGTATTGTAATGGTGCAAAAAGTCAAACTTTGGAGGCATGTTATCAATAGCCTTTATTCAAATTAAACGGCAAGTTTTTGAAAGCCATTAGCTTGTGGTACTTGGGTGCGCAGAGCTTGCAGCGCATTCGAATGGAGTTGTTTTTGCATGGTATACTTCTCATGCAACCACAATCAAATTCCCTCTATTCGGATGACACAATTTATTTGGATAGGTTTTTTTGGGAACGATGACAAGCTGGAATGAAAACAAGCCAAACTGAAAATGGAGTAACAAGGCTATTTTTTTAATGTAATGAGTAGAAAGTACAGATAATTGTGTGAAAACAATTATTACTTCAGTAAAGTATACCAAAATGTTACTTAAGTAAGGTTACAAAGTATTTGTACTTCGTTACTTGACACCTCTGCGTTTAGATATCCAACCATTACCATCCGCTTATTCGATCAGGTCATGGTGGCAGCAGGCTAAGCAGGATGTTCCAGGCGTCCCTCTCCCCAGCAACGCTTTCCAGCTCCTCCCCAGGCATTTCCAGGCCAGATGAAATATATTATGCCTCCAACGAGTTATAGGTCTTCCCCGGGGTCACCACCCAGTTGTACGTGCCCAGAATACCTCCAAAGCGAGGCGCCCAGGAGGCATACTAGTCAGAGGCTAACTAGCAGCGGCTCTATTCCAAACTTCCTCCAGATGTCCGAAATCCTCACCCTCTCTATGGCTGAGCCAAAGGAGGAAATTCATTTCAGCAGCTTGTATCTGTGATCTTGTTCTTTTGGCCACTACCCAAAGCTCATGACCATAGGCAAGGGTTCGAACGTAGGTTGACAGGTAAATCAAAAGCAGGGCTCCAAACTAACTTTTTGCCTTGGTTGCACTGGTGCGCCTAACTTTTTTATTTAGGTGCACCAGCGTCAAAATGTCAAGGTCACCTTTTTATCACGCGCCATATACATTCATATATAATATGTAAATGATATTAAACAAGAATAAGGTGTAGGTAAATATTAGTTTTATTTGTAGCACAATGATACTGTATTACAGACATCCCAAGTCTCCCGGAAGGTCCACCTCCCGGATATGAGTCTCCGCAGGTTACGATGTCTCTTTTAAGTGCTTCACTGAGCTGCCTAACTAAATCATTAAGCAAAATAAGACATTTCAAAATAGAAAGTGCTTCTGTTTAAAAGTGCTTCCCTCAACTGACACTTATATTTGTAACTAGTTAATCTTCACAAACACTGAAAAGTAGTTTTGCAGTATGTTAAAAGATATGCAATTGATCAACTTTCAGTTCATTTTTTCAGTTCACATGATCAGGGTCTGCAGTTTAACTAGCAAACCATCAGCCCGCGCCCACTGGATCAGTCAAATTATTATTATGTCCGCGTTAGTTTTTTTTCTTTATTTGAAGGATTCAAATTGTAATCCTTCAACACAGCGACCCGTTCTCCAAAACTAAGAACACAGGTTTGACTTTGACCTCAGTAAACAGATACTTAGAAGTCCATGTCTTGTTAAAAACTCTACATTCTGTATCAACCTTTCGTTTTTAATTTACATATTTACTACCGCTCAACACATTTATTTATTTTAAATGTTTTATTTACCTCACGAAGGACAGATTGGGACAGCCTGTGGGCCGGTTGTGGCCCGCAGGCTGGACAATGCCCAGGTCTGCCGTAACTGATTCTCTAGTGCTCAGGTCGTAATTTCAATCACACAGCACGGAGCAATGTAGGCCTACAGAAATATCTGGACCACAGCCAATCAGAGGCAAAGACCTGCCCCATCCCCGTCTCTGATTGGTTTAGACCACGATATGATCCAACCATGAGTGTGAATTCCGTCAAAGGAAAACAAACCCTTTGTTCGTGGAGAGGCAGCGGATGCACTCTAGAGCCCTGAAAAGCACTGCTTTCCAGCTCAGCTTCTTTTCCTGGGGCAGCCACCATCTCCCAACCCAGGGGGGAGCAGTCCACCATTTTCATGCAGAGAACCATGACCTTAGACTTGGCTAACCCTCATCCCAGCCACTTCACATTCAGTTGCAAACTGCCCCAGTGTCTGAGTAGAGTTTGCTTCCCTTATTACATAATGTTCACTGTCTATTAACTGTCCTTATAAGTGTAGATAGGCAGCCAACTTGATTAATAAAATGCAAATTATATTGAGTGACTTGTTCCAACACTTAAACTTTTGTAATATGCAAGACAAAAACGTAGAAAAGTTTTTTTGTTTTAATTCTTAAAAAAATTGATTGTCGACAACGGCTCCTTTTCACCAGAGCACACATGTGAACGTTCAAAAGTGGGCGCCACAGCATACCATCACAAATGTGTGATTTGAACATTCCAATTGAATATTTTCTGATATGAACCACGACAAACACTTTAGTATGGCTTCATACTAAAGCCTTCTACTAATTAGAACGCAACATTAGAATGGTTGTAGCATTGCTAGTATAATGCTAGGTAATTTAGCCAAGCAGCTAACTAAGTTAGCTTACTACCATTTCAGAAAAATACCTTGAACTTTGGGGATCGTTCGAAATATTTGCAAGTCACTTTGGTAATAGATCCACAGAATCAGATGATCGGGCAGAAGCAATAGAGATATTTACAGTGCAATGAGTTTGCTAAATACTTCCTATGTAAGATTGAAAATGCAGGCTGTGGGCAATATATGCACTTATGTGGAGATCTGGGTTGTATATAAATATTTTTAGTTTTCCTTTCAAAAGAAAATGCTTAGATTGTGAACCAATGCATACATTTGATTAAATGTGTGTGAATGTGTAAGATACCTGGTCTCCCTCATTCTCAAGTAGGGTTTCAAGCTCCTTACGTAGAACCAGGGGACTGAGATAAGGCACAGACACAGGTTTGGGATTGGACCTCTTCTGTCCTGGGACATTCTGAAACACACATGGAGAAGATTTAATTGTAGTAAGAAAAAAATAAAGAACAGTATTTAAATAAATATAAATACATAACACAGGATGTTGTAAAGATAAAAAAGAATTTCAAATATGTCAATCAAAACTGTTTTGTTAGTTGACCAAACTGCAAGGGTACAGGAACCTACATGCAAGTGAAGAGTGGGCTTCATAGCGAGAAGAGAGAAAAGATCAAACCAAGATGGACATTTTTACTGATTCGATCAGTATTAGAACCCACTCAAGTCAGCCCACAGCTGTGGACTCTTCCAGCTCTTCTTCTAGCTTGCTTGAAAGGTGTCTACGGCTGAATTACATAGGTTCCTTGAATTTGACTTTGGCCAAGTTGGTTAAATGTGCTGTAAGTTTGCTGTAAATAATTTGATATGGCTCGCAACAGTAAAAGCAACATAAACTAGAGAGCGTACAATTTCTGGGGAAATTGTAGGGTGTGCTTACTTGGATGCAGGTGGGTCCGTTCCCTTAAATGTTTCCATTCTAGTGTTATTTTCAAGCATTTAGCCTACTCATATTGCATAATTCATTAAGATCCCTCTTTGAAACAAAATAACCCCCTTTGAAACAAGCTACTGTAACAACGTTGTCACTGGCAATATTTCAGATGGAATCGCGATTCAAACAGTGCCGTCTGCTAACTGAAAATATGGGCCCCAAAACGCAAATAAATGAGACATTAATTTAGGGGGAAATGGCTAATACAAAACAAGTTTGATAGAGGAAAGCTGGCTGCTGATTGTTTGAAAGCGCCGGAAATGAGGACAGTACTACACACTGCCAGTGCCAGGGTGACCGAGTCTGACTCTGAGGCTAACAACGTCAAACCAAGATGCGGTCTCACTCAAATTTCAAGTTTCACACAAATCACAAAAATATGCTGACCCGCTGGCTTTCTTGGCAATCGCCATATCTTAAGCTAAATTATTTGAGTGAGACACTCGATCACACCGCGCCTCACTCAATACACACCATAGAAATATATCTGTAGTGTGTAGCCTACTGTCTTGGATGCCACAGCTAAACTTTATGTCAAAAGAAACGTAATTTCCGGCACTGATGTCAAACTTGTTTAGGTTTTGGGGGGCATATCTTTGTATCCACCACCTGGCTGTTTTCACAATAGTCATATCGTCATAACATTGCCCTCCTTCTGTTTTTTGGTTTAGAATTGACCGAACTATCAAATTACGAAAATACTGACGCTTTCTAGCATGGCTGCCTCCTAAGACTAGGCGGTCTCACGGGCGACCCGCATTCGCTGAATTGCAAAGACTTTCACGACCTAAATAAAGATATCAGTTCCACTCAAAATCGCTTTCTCAACAAAGCCAAATGGTTGGGATTTTTGGGGGATGGTATTTTTCACTCATAATCTAAACTCCAATTTGTGTTTTATTACGAAAATACTTTCTAGCATGGCTGCCACCTAAGACTAGGCAGTCTCACGGGAACGTCTCTATCACTTTTATCCATGCGTCGTTGCTAGCGTGTTCTGGCGTAGTGATGTAGGCTAGAATTTAGTACCCTTTGCCGACAAAAGACACTTTTTGCCACAAAAACGTTGTATCCTCCTAAACTGTGCAACGGAACGAAAATCTGAATACAAGCAACTCAATCTCTACCAAGACGAAACTTTTGACGTGGACGTTGTCTATGTAGCGCAAATATTGACCGAGTTTTAGGGGCGCAAAAATAATAATATTATATATGTGAGATAACAAAGGTTGGCGCCTCATGCCGAAGCGCACACCCAAATATATAGCTGCAAGCAGTAAATGGGTTCTTCCTGAAAAACGTAAATGAATAAATCTCAATTTCTCCCAATGTACCATTTTATGATGGAAAAGGTAACAAATGACGAGTCTGCTAAATTATGTTCCATAAAGTATGGGGTGACCAAGGCTAGGGATTTTACTATGGCTTAGTAGCAAAACATTGGACTGCAGATTAAGAGGTTGCAGGTTCGAAACCACCCCTTGTATGCTGCAGTGGATAAAGGTTCCTGCTAAATTCATGAATTGTCACCATTAGTAAACAGACTAACTTTTGCCTTAGAAATTGCTGACATGTTGGTATAGCTTGGTGAAGTTCTGTCCCAATACTGATGGATATTTGGGTTTGCTCCGCCTTCGGCAGGGAGCACAACCTTTGTTATCTCACATATATCTTCATATTATTATTATTTTTGCCCCCCTAAGCCTCGGTCAATATTTTGACTACATAGAAAAGGTCGGTGTCAAAAGTTTCGTCTTGGTCCCGATTGAGTTGCTATTACTTTTATTTACGTTCCGTTGCACAGTTTAGGAGGATACAATGTTTTTGTGGCAAAAAGTGTCTTTTGTCGGCAAAGGGTACTCAGTTATAGCCTACTAGACTGCGTCAGAACACTCTAGCAACGAGGCATTAGATACGACGTGCATAGAGACTGTTGAACACTCTAGCAACGAGGCATTAGATACGACGTGCATAGAGACTGTTGCACAGCAAGGATGGTATCGTGCCGCCCCCCTAAGCATCCGTCAATATTTGGATTACTTAGAAAACATCATGTCAAACGTTGGTAGCCATTGAGTTGCATGTATTTTAATTTACGTGGTTAACTTGCTAGCCACGGTCACTGACACTACTAACGTCACAAAAACATGCGTGACTACCTCTAGCAGAACATTAGTTTAACAGCATGTTAACTTCTGGGAGATAGCTAGGCTAAACTATAGCTTTAACGCTACTGCAAGGCAGCTGCAGAAACGCCACAAGCAAAGAGGCCAGGGTGATAACTATTTACTCATTATACTTTGTGATATGAAACACAATTGTGAGTGTATGTACAATATAAGATGATTTTATTGAGGAACTACATCTACTTTCGGAAACAGTAGTCTACTATTTCACTGAAGCATTAGCATCATGACATTAGCGTATGTTGCCCGGGCAACACATACTACAGTGGTCTATGATGCATCTGTTTTCAATCGTTAAAATAAACATTCCTTTCCTTTCCATTCCAAATACATTTTCGTTGTACGATTTGTTATGAAATTAGATTACAAGTAAACGATTTATTGGTGAAATTATCATTACCTGTGGTTTCAAACCAGTACTGCAACGGTGTAGCCTACGCGAGACACTGTAGCTAACAAAAACATCCACAGCTGTTTAGGAAGTCAAACGGCGACAGAACATGTTCGGCACTCCCTTAAATCAAAAGTATTTCAATAGGTGAAACTATCTGACTACTAACCCGAACTTCATTGCCACAGCCTAAACTTGTCAATATGTTCATTAAAAAATATTTGATTTCAGCCTAAACCGTACAACGTAACGTTACAACCGAATTCAACCTTCTTTCCAAGGGTGTTGCCTATGAGTAGGCTAAATGCTTGAAAATATCACTAGAAGGGAAAAACTTAAAGGGACGGACCCACCTGCAACCGACGCAAGAAAGCACACCCTCACAATTTCCCCAGAAATGGTATGCTCTCTAGTTACATTTACATTTAGTCATTTAGCAGACGCTCTTATCCAGAGCGACTTACAGTAAGTACAGGGACATTCTCCCAGACGAACGTAGGGTGAAGTGCCTTGTCCAAGGACACAACATCATTTGGCACGGACGGGAATCGAACAATCTTCCGTTCAATAGCCCGACTCCCTAACCGCTCAGCTATCTGACCCCCCCCACATATGGGTTGATGTTTGTATTTAGGGGCCAAGCAGCAAAACTGTGAAGGCACCTATTGTTTTCGTTATTATTATAATTATTTTGTTAGTATTATTTAAATACTATTATTATTATTATCATTATTCTATGGTAGTCTATGGTCTATCAGTATTTGTTTGAGTCATTTGACCTGCTTTTTATACATTTTGGAAGTCTTTAGCCTTGTTGATGAGGCCAGCTGTAGATGGAAAGAAACTGTTCTTGTGGCGTGAGGTTTTGGTCCCGGTGGACTGCAGCCTCCTGCCGGAGGGGAGTGGGCCAAGCAGCGAAGCTGCGTACACAACCTGTTGTGTCCCCTAACTTTTCTTATTACAATTATTATTATGCATCATCATCATTTTCTCGAGTCTTTGGCAGCCCCTAGAAACATATGGTTAGGTTGTCCCTAAACATTTGTGTTATGTGACCACTGGTCAATAGTTCAATAATTCCACCATTTCTTTTTTTTCACTGAAAGGTGTCAAATAAAATTTTGTCCAACATTCCCCAAATTTGACACAGATGATCTTCAGACCAAGCCTCATGAAAGGCACGAGACAGAGTTTTGACTTTTTAAACAGCTTGTCCTGTACAGGTAATCGAAATTGACGGTTAGCCGTAAAACAAGAAGTTGGGCCTTATCACAGCAAATCTTTGATCTTTTGGCCTGCCCAAGAACCAGATGGTGAAATTTGGTTGGGGACAGTCCAGTGGCTGTTCTTACCAAGTTTCATGCCAGTTCCTAACATTTTGGTGCTTTGCTTCTGGTGTCCACATTTTTTATTTAAATGTTTTGTGTTGAGTTTTCAGTAGTACACTTCAAATAACCCCACAGCTGGCATCCAGATGCAAATTGGCATTCACTCCCTTCAAGAAAAGGCTTAAAGACAAAAATCATCTGCACAAAGTCAAGATACTCGATTAACAACTGTGACATAAAGTTGAGCATGGCCACCATTAGGCATCAGGAAGTCAGTAATCAGTAATCGACTTGATCCACTGGAAAATACATCACACCATCTCATGGCAGGCTTGATGATATGCGAGTCTTGGTGAGTGAAATAAAAAAGGTAGGTTGCTAGCAAGTCTCACCTGAATGAGCTTCAGGATAGACAACTTCTTAATGAGAAGACAGAACGACCTAAAACAGGTGGGCTTGCACGAAGAGTCTGAAGGAGGGGATGCAATCCAGTTCTTGCAGTAGAAAATTCCAAAAGTGGATACCGGCCTTGCAAGGGAAGACGATTGAAATTGAATGTGGACATTGGGCCTCATTAACCAAATGTTCTTAAGAACTCATTTGTTCTTAAATCCCACTTACGCAGTCACGAAGATTCTGGCATTCACCAATGTTTTCTTATTTGGGATTTGTTCTTAGGTAGACATGCTGGTCATGATGTTAGTTTCCTCCAGGATCACATTGGGCCTCATTCACCAATATCTTCCTAAGTTATTTCTTACATTTGTTCTTAAGAAAGTTCCTAAGAAAAATCTACGTGTGATTCATGAAGTGTTCTTAAACAGCAGAATTGTTCGCAGGTGTGTTCTTATAATGATGAATCCCAATATTTCTTAAGTTGAAAGCTCGTGCCCTGTTGCTCCTATTTAGCATAGGTAAACGCTAAAAGGGTATGATATGGCAGGGCCGTGTGCACACTCAGTACAGCTGCACGAACTTAGCGACAAACGACACATCATATTTAATAGCGTCAGCTGTGGATGCAAAGCAGTAAATAAAACCGATGCATGGAATGCAATTACTCATGCAGTGAACGCTGTACCTGGAGAAGTGCGCAGAACTGATGAAGTGAAAAATAAATGGTTCAACTTTAATCTGAATTTTTAAGCAAAAAATAATTTGACTGCTACAAATATCCATGAGGACTGATCTTGGTAGCATAAAGCGTTCCAACAGGTAACCTACTCGTCGCTCTCAGCAAATAAATCGGTATGGTCAAGGAAGATGTGATCCCCCCTCAGGGAACGATCTGCATAATTTTGCAGCAGCAATAAATACGCCACTGTGTGATGTAGTCCTAGTGTGCGGAATAAGCCTACTTTGGGCCTATAAATACAGTGATAAGTCACTTATTATTTGATGGCAAAGTTCCCTGTTAACATAATTGATTTGAATTGAAGGCAAAGCAAGGCTAGTTTACAGTTTTTTTTACAATCGTTATGACAATCTTTTCAATACATTGGGTCTGCGCTCCTGAGCACTGAGCGCCAACCTTTGTTATCTCACATATATATTTATTAATGTTTATTTTCCCACCCCTAAAACTCGGTCAATATTTGGACTACATAGAGAACGACCCGGTCAAACGTTCCGTCTTGGTAGCGATTGAGTTGCTTGTATCAGAATTTATGTTCCGATGCATGGTTTAAGCTTAAAGTACATTTTTGTGGCGAAAGGTGAAGCTAATGTGGCTAACTTGCTAGCCACAGTCATTGACGTTCCTAACGTCACGAAAACATTCGTGACTGCCAGGCTGTAGAAGAACATTAGTTTAGCAGCTCGTTAACTTCTGGGAGATAGCTAGGCTAACTTGAAATGCCAGAAGCAAAGAAGCCAGGGTGATAACTAATTACTCATTTAACATTGTCATACAAAACAACATTCTGAAATGTTATGTACAATATCATATATGCTGATATTATTAAGTACATATATTTTCGGAAACAGTAGCTAGTCTGTAGTTAGCATCATGACATTACCCTCTGTTGCCTGGGCGACATGCGACACATACGACAACGGTCTGTGATACATCCGTTTTCAATTGTTAAAATAACCATTCCTCACAAATAAATGTTTGTTTTGGTATTTATTAGACATGACATTGCAAGTCAATGATTTGTAATGCCACAAGCAAAGAGGCTATGGTGATAGCTAACTATTTACTCATTTAACATTGTGATATGAAACACAACTTTGAAATGTAGGCAGCTAAAATATGATAGCTCTATACTGTACGCTGATATTAGAGCTAAGCTAGTAGCCTATAGGTCTACTTTCGGAAACAGTAGTCTGCTATTTCAGAGAGGAGTTAGCTCTAGCTGCTACACCGGCACATCTCTACTACTGTGTCTGTTACCAAAAGTAACAGATACAGTAAATTAGCTACAGCTAATTTGCTACCTTGTAGTCTTCCGTTCCAGACCGCTTTTGGGAGGTACTGTACAAATCGTCCAGCCACCAGCTCGCCCAGCCACCAGCTTGTGCCATACAGTGGTATAGCTGTAACCAGTTAGCTAACAAACATCTAGCTAGTCTAGTCAGCTTTGCGCTGTTGGTCAGCTACAATACAAAGCGGTTCTTCATTGCCACAGCCTAATTTGTCAATCTGTTCATGAAAAAAATATTTAATTTCAGCCTAAACCGTACAGTACAACGGAATGTTACATCGAATTCAACCAACGCAATCGCTAGCTACCGAGACGAACACTGTAGTATACAATTTACCGGGGCAGCTTCTCCACAAGGGCTATATCGCATTGTGCGTTGTTACTGACAATGATCGCTATTGAGCTTTTTATGCATGAGCGATTTTCCGCTAAATAAATGTCAAACATATTTAGGTTTTTGGGGGCATATTTTCAGTTAGCACACATACTGTTTGAATCGCGATTCCATCTGAAATATTGCCAGTGATAACGTTGTTACAGTAGCTTCTTTCCAGGGTGTTCTTAATGAATTATGCAATAGCCTATGAGTAGGCTAAATGCTTGAAAATATCACTAGAAGGGAAAAACTTAAAGGGACGGACCCACCTGCAACCGACGCAAACAGGCACACCCTCACAATTTCCCCAGAAATTGCATGCTCTCTCGTTCCAAGTGCTTTACAAATGAGCAGAAGTGTAAGTGTAGTGTGTATTTATTAAAACAAACAAAAATAATGTGTACAATTATAAAAACTATTAGTTGGAAAATTATAAAGGAGAGAAATATTCCATTTTAAATTAGAACGGATGAAAAAGGTATAACTACTTATTTTGCACCAACATGTCAGCTCTCAATTGTGTGTAAGAGTGCTCTTGGGTGTGCGTAAATTCTGTTCTTACCTAAGAAAAATCCAAATAAGAAAACATTGATGAATGCCAGAATCTTTGTGAAAATAATTTTTCAAATTTGTTCGTAAGAACATTTGGTAAATGAGTCCCAATAACTCTTACTTAGAGACTTGCTGCTCTTGTTGGTTAGCTGTAACTGATTAAAAATGATTGTACTCGCTGTAAAATATTTTACTGTTGTTTGCTTTTCTACAGGTACACTCTCACACTTTTTTGAGGTTGATGTTGTTTAATTCTAACTTGTTTTACTACATGCTCTTATGATTCTTCCCTTTGGCACTTTTTGGTTCATGTTTGACTACCTGCAATGTTTGGGGATATCTCATTGTTGTGATCAGTGACCTATGCACTTTTGTAAAGCTCTCTCTTGGAATTCGCTTGGATAAAAGCATCTGCTAAATGAATAAATGTAAATGTATAGGAGCAACGGGGCATGAGCTTTAAACTGACGACATATTGGGATTTATCATTCTAAGAGCACACCTTCAAACACTTCTGCTGTTTAGGAACACGTCATGAATCACACAGACTTTCCTTAGGAACTTTGTTAAGAACAAATGTAAGAAATAACTTATTTAACTTTAATTTAAAGATATTGGTGAATGAGGCCCATTGTCTGTACGCAAAGGACAAATACTACAAGAAAAGGCCATGTACCTTGATCTTCAAGCTTCTCCTTTATAGTGACAGGTAAGCAATCTGGAAGGGACCTAGAGGTTCCTCATCCCTGATTCACGAGGGGGGACCACTAAGATTTTTCCTTGACTTCAGCAAGGGTACGTTTATGAAAAGGAAAGCTTGATAAGGCCAGTACAATAAATACAAGCTGGTACTGTTCACTGCGTTCAGTGGAGACTGACTCAGTGAACAAGAGTTTAACAATAGAAGGGGGGGTCATTTTGACCCAGTGAAGACAAAATAAAATGGTATCTACGCACTCAATCAAATTCAAGGATCCTGCTTCCTTGACTTTTCCTGGTATGTGTGTTTTATTACCCAGCATTTTTACATTTTCAAAATCCCACCGGGAAAAGCAAATTTAGGGCTATTTCACTCCTGCTTACTGTTAAATAGCTGCCAGATGCGTTCGGCCATTTTTTTCCTGCATTCCAAGGCTGCGACTCTATTTTCTATCAGCAGATGTCGCAAGGGCTCCTGTATGCGAGTCTTCTGTTATTCAGACTTATTCAGTTTTATGTAGTTTATACAGGTGCTGGTCATATTATTAGAATTTCATCAAAAAGTTGATTTATTTCACTTATTCCATTCAAAAAGTGAAAAGTGTATGTTATATTCATTCATTAAACACAGACTGATATATTTCAAATGTTTATTTCTTAAAATGTTGATGATTATAACTGAAAACTAAGGAAAATCCCACCCCTCCATCTTCCTCTTCACAATACCCCATAGATTTTCGATGGGGTTAAGGTCAGGCGAGTTTGCTGGCCAATTAAGAACAGGGATACCATGGTCCTTAAACCAGGTTGGCACTGTGTGCAGGTTCCAAGTCCTGTTGCAAATTGAAATCTGCATTATAAATTGAGAATATTCTAATTATATGACCAGCACCTGTATATACACACTCACCTGCTACTTTATTAGGTAAACCTCTTCAACTGCTTGTTAACACAAATAGCTAATCAGCCATTCACATGGCAGAAACGTAATGCAATTAGGCATGTAGACTGGTCAAGACAACTTGCTGAAGTTCAAACCGAGCATCAAAATGAGGAAGGGGAAGAAAGGGGATTTAAGTGACAACAACACAATCTTGTCAGCTGACTATATAATATTGATATATCGGGCTACTAGACCAATTGCAGTCTAGCTGAACCCGCAATGTGTTTGACATTTTTTGCCAATACATTTTGCAGAATGATTGAAGGGCTGACACCAAACGCTCCAATGAAATAATCACAGACTAACAACACGGAAATAAATGACAGATTGACGAAGACACCTTCATTTTAAGACCATGCTTTTGCTCCATGCAACAAGCGCCATATAGCCATCATTACATGTCAGTAACAACGTCCCTGTCTGTACACTCATGGGTCAATTTGACCTACGCTATAGTAGGGAAACGGTGCTTCTAGTGTTAAGGCCGAATCCCAATACTCTGTCTTACCCCTACCCCTTACCCCTAGCCCTTAGTTTTGCGCGTTCCCATAAGAGTAAGTGGTGTCCCAGTACTCTTTTTGATCGGGGGGTAGGGCTGAGACGAAGGGGTATACAACCCTTAAAACCAAGTGAGCTCTGTTAGGCTACTTGAAACATAGGGGTATGTGACTACTGCGCTACCTGTTAACAATGGCGGACAGATCATCCAGAGTCCCATAAACGTAATATTTTCTGCTTAAATAATTAATAAAACAATGTATGACAGTCTTGTTTTGTGCACTACACAGTCCTTTACATATGTATTTGCAACAATGTTCTTAATTGAAACGTTTTTTTAAAGCGCTAGTTTGCTACGCTAATGTTACATTGCTGATTTGCACAACAGTCCCGCATTTCTCCGATTAGCCATGCATGTCTACAGTTTTAATTAAACTCCATTAGCAGCGAATTTCACACAAACATTTTGCTTGATATCAGTGCATAACACTACTTGCTTTGGATCAATATATGTAACCGTAACCAAGTGGTTGAGTAGGCCACTCAAGGACATTCACAGAGTTGTCTCAAAGCCACTCCTTGTTTCCCCTTGACTGTTTGCTTAGGGTGGTTATCCTGTTGGAAGTTGAACCTTTGCCACAGTCTGAGGTCCAGAGTGCTTTAGAGCACTCAAGAATGTCTCTGTATATATCTCTGTATATACCTGCATTCATCCTGAAGATGCTGTTCATAGACTTCAGTTCAGCCTTCAACACAGTCATCCCAGTGTTAATTTCGTTGACGAAAACTTTTCGTTAACAACCTTTTTCCCATGACTAAGACGAGACTAAGACGTGACGAAAATGGATCTTTGAAAATAAAAACTATGACTAAATCTATTTTAACTTTCGTTAACGAGACGAAAATGTCACAAATATTTTTTTTCCTAAATTTGCCTGCACCTAACATCATTGGTTGAATGTTGCCGGGTCCTGTATCCATACTCCACGCCCTCCCTGACATGCCCAGTCTAGCAAGTGAAGCCCTAGTGACTGGTTTAACATTGCATGATGGCTCAAGGACAAGGTCAAGCTAGTAACGCTAGTAACTCTCAATGATAGCTAGCTAATATTAACTAGTTATAAGCATATATTTGCTAACGTTAAGTCCATTTCAAAAGGGGCAGTCGAGTGTATAGGATGTCAACTTGGATAGCTAGCTAATAATTATCGATTGAAGCCTCCTGTTAGCCTTGGCAAATGATTGACAACATTTTTAGATAGCTAACCATGAGGTAGCATAGCTAACTTAAACTAGCTATCGATAGCTAGCTAGTAAGCCTAAATGCATTAATCAAGAAAAAATACGTTATTGTGTGATTGGTTTACATATCCTTGTCTATTTGGGCAATTGTTATTATCATTGGCACCACTTTCCACTGAAATCTAGCCGTGTAGCTAAATCGGTTGTTTATCAGATTGCACAGCTATTCTTAAGGAGGACATGTGTTTGATTTAGCTCTAAAGCCAGGAACGCATAGAAGTTGTATTGTGCTATAACATCATTTAAATCTTCACAATCTAGACTTTATATTCTCTTATATTTGAATGATAAAACTGTTAATTAAGCATTGTCGTAAAAAGATTATTTACATTTAATTGATTGGAATTCAGCGGTAGGCATATAGTAGTGTTTTATGATCAGATGCAACAACTCTAGCTTGAGTGAGCCAGATGCAGCTTTAATGCAGGCTTCTCATTTAGACATATTTTACAGTTTACATACGAACTCCTCGTGCTCGCTCTTACTCTAACGTTCCCAACATACATTAGGCTACATACAACATATCATTAGAGTGGCACAACTACATTGTAACAACTAGGAGATCTGTATATATCCTAGAGACTAATTGTTTCCACAATTTTTTCACCTAGATCCCAGGTGACTAAAACTAAACTAAAACTAATTACATTTAGACTAAAATTTTTGTCGACGAAGGATTAAAATGACTAAATGTGACAAACACTAATATGCATTTTCGTCTAAAGACTAAATCAAAAATAGCTGCCAAAATTAACACTGAGTCATCCCCTCCAAACTGATCACGAAACTCAGTGACCTGGGTATCAACACTTTCCTCTGTAATTGGTTACTAGACTTCCTATCCAACAGACCCCAGTCTGTTAGGGTAGAGAACCACACCTCCTCAACCCTCATCCTAAACACCGGCGTGCCACAGGGCTGTGTGCCAAGTCCTCTTCTCTACTCCCTCTTCACCTTCGACTGCACACCTGTATGGTTCTAATACCATTTTCAAGTTTGCAGATGACACAACGGTGATTGGCCTCATCAGCGACAACGATGAGTCGGCCTACAGAGAGAAGAGGTCCAGCACCTGGCGGTGTGGTGCGCCGACAACAACCTGGCTCTCAACACCATGAAGACCAAAGAGCTAATTGTGGACTTCAGGAAGAAAGCTGGCACACACATCCCCATCCATATCAACGGGATGGAGGTTGAGCGTGTCGCCAGCTTCAAGTTCCTCTCTTGGACCCTCAACACCTCATCCCTGGTAAAGGAGACTGAAGAAGGCCCATCTGTCTCCTCAGATTCTAGAGAATTTCTACAGCTGTACCATAGAGAGCATCCTTACAAACTGCATCTCAGTATGGTATGGCAGCTGCTCTGTCGCAGACCGTAAATCACTGCATAGGGTGGTGAACTGCCCAACGCATCACTGGTTCCTCACTCCCCACCATTGAGGCTGTCCAGAGCAAGAGATGTTTGCGGAGGGCACGCAGCATCGAAAAGGACAGCTTTCACCCCAGCCACAGACTATTTGCCCTCCTCCCCTCTGGGAGGCCCTACAGGGTCCTCCGTTCCCGGACCAGCAGGTTCAGGAACAGCTTTATCCCTGCGGCTGTCACTCTACTGAACTCCACGGGGATAGCCCCCCACCCCCACACACATCTCCCCCAGTGACTGTACTTCCCCCCTCCACCCTGGGTTGACTGCCACACGCCCTCCTCCAGCCACTGAACATTTGCACTAATATAATAATACTAGTGCCTCATTTCACTTATTGCCACCACTGGTACTTGCACCTGCACTTTGCATGTACTTATCATACCTACACTTCTTGCTTCAATTGCTGCTATTCTTGTCCCAATTACTGTTCGTATTGCACATATATTTCTTACTGTACATTGTGTACTGTAACTGTACACTGTCTATTTGTTCACTTATTGCACTTTACATATGCCATGCTCTGCACTTGTTGCTGTTTTTCACTTCTGGTTGGATGCTAGACTGCATTTTGTTGCCTCAGTTCTTGTACTCTGTGCAATGACAATAAAGTTGAATCTAATCTAATCTTTCCCACGATCCTGACTAGTCTCCCAGTTCCTACCACTGAAAAACATCCCCACAGCATAATGCTGCCACCACCATGCTTCACTGTAGGGATGGTATTGGCCAAGTGATGAGCTGTGTCTGGTTTCCTCCAGACATATTTTTCATCTTGTCATTATGGGCTTTTGTGTGTAGGCATCTCGGCCCTGAGCAAGCCCAGAAAGAAGCAGTTTTTACAATTCATATCAGCTAAACAGTACATGTAAATCGGCATTTGAATTCAAATGTGACGAGAAATGGGCAGTGTAGTCGCTGAAACTGTGCTTATTTTATTGATGAAACGGCTCATTTGTAAATTTGCTCCGAGTTTTCGATAACCTATAGCTAGCATCGCAGTGCAGCGCCACCTACTCTCCTGGCGGTGAATTGTTTTCAGCACCCACAGCCTAAGGAGAACTATAAACGAGTAGTCTATCCGTGCGTATCCGTGAGCCCGCCCATCCGTAAAAGGAGACGCAGAAGCATATTGAGGCATTAAAGACCCGTCGACCTGACCTCTGTGGTAATTAAGTATTTTGAGTGCTTGGTGCTGGCACACCTCAAAGCTATCCTGGACCCTCTCCTGGACCCCCTGCAGTTTGCCAACAGGTCTGTAGATGACACAGTCAACATAGCTCTCCACTTCACCGTCTAGCACTTGGGGTCTCATTTATAAAACTGTCCGTAGGATTCTTACTAAAAGTGTACGTACACCCAAAAGCCTAAAATGGTGTACGCCCCCAAAAAACTGATTTATAAAACCGTGCGTACACACACCTGTAAGCAATGTTTCCTTTACAAATCACAGATTTACCCACAAGTGTGCGTACCTGAATTTACCCTCGCCCTGAACACGCCTGTTTTTTTTACCAGAAATGGTCAATGCAAAGCACCTCATGAATGCTAATCCAGTATATTAATGGCCCTGGCATGCGATTGTTCTTGAATCATGGCGTCAGGAGGGAAAAGAACGAAAAGGCGCAACTTCTCAGACACTGACATTGAAATACTTGTAGGCGAGGTGGAGGAGCGAAAAAAAAACATTAGTCCTATTGTTGGCCACAACAGCGGGATCACCAATAAATAAAGGTGCAAGGTAACAATTTGAAAACCAAAGCGTATCCGTAAACACACGTTTCTTCATGCCGGTTTTGTTATGAACAGAATTAAAGTTTGGACTGATAACGAGGACGTAGTGTAACAATAGCACGGGAGCTTAACGGCTGTATTTCTATTTTTTGCCATATTAATTAATTAATTAAATCTTTATTTAAAAGGGACAATGTACAGTTGGAACATAAATGTTGCCATTTGATGCACTATACCAGATTATAGCTTTAAGCTAATTTGCATCTGTAGTCCCTTGGCGGGTCACAAAAATACAACACAGTAACAAGACAGATTATTAGTATACAGGGATAAAACACCACAACAACATGGCTACACACGTCTGCGTGCAACTCCCCCCACCTTCCTCATCCCAGAAAGATACTAGAAGTACTAGTACAATAGTGGGTAATTCACTCAGAATCTGGCATGATGTCTGTACATTTATGGGAAGTCCAAACAAATGTACAAACATTTGGAATAACCATAATTTACAATTTGGTCATCTGTTTTTCAGCAGTGGTCCGATCAAGTTGTACATGTCTTGGGGGATGTATTCCATAATCAAGGCCTAAGGTCATTGGTATAATATTCCTGGACATTGGTACTTTTTGTACTTGAGAAGTGCAATGCGAGCCTGATGGAACAATATCCTTGGCTTTCATTTCATCGGGCGGCTGTGGCTCAGGGGATAGAGAGGGTCGTCTGTTAATCGCAAGGTTGGTGGTTCGATCCTCGATATTTTCCTGCTTTATTATAAGTAATAACAATTACGGACTAATCACAAGGCAACTGAGAATAGAAAGGGTAGGAGAGGCATTACATGTGACAGGAATATTATGAATTAATGTAAGACACTTACACAGACCTCATGCAGTCTACTGGGTAGACTTCTGGTGGAAACACTGTGTCCAGGTCTCTGAGCTGTGTCTAGGCTCTGCAGGAAACCACCCACACTATTACTGCGAGTCAGTGAACTTTCACGCTTTCCTTTCTGAACTTCCAGCAGGCCCAGGGGGTCCAGCTGCACTGACTCCTGTAGAACACTAGTATAACAAAAGAGATGCAAAATAAAGACAAAAGTAAAACATAGGAAATGCAAATCAATATCAAATTCAGTTTGATCATTTGAGTTAAATTCCACCACCTAGGAACAAACTAAATTGGTTAGGCATGCAACAGTCTTACTCCACTCCCAAACAATAGCAGAGCTACCCGATACTTCCAAATTCTACCACATTATACACACACAGTACTTGTGTAGTACTGTGCAAATCTGAAATGTATTACACGTTAATTTTGAAGCTTGAATGGTAACAGTATATATCACAATATTATTTTTCAGTGTCAGTAACATGAGTTGAATTTTCCAACTTTTGCAGTGCTCTGCCACGGAAAAAAAGCTAATAGCTTTCAACAGTACGTTTATGGGATCACAAGAAAACTTACCTCAATATTTGAATTGGGCTAGATAACAAACTATTACATGGCTGAATACTCAATTCTGTTGGATTCACTATCCATGCTACATTGTCCATGCAAATGTTTTTACGTTCAAGTCTTTGTAGCCTACACGCTGAACGTTGTGTCATATAAAACCGAAGGGTAAGCCTGAAAACAATTGCGTAAGATTGCTTGCTATGTTTGCTTAGATTGATTGTGATATTTGCGTTAAAGCTCCGTAGGTAATTTTATGCTGTGAAAATCCATACCATAGGCCAAATTCATATCGGTATATTTCTATACCATTCATACCGCCCACCCCTACTTCAATTTATGAATTACAACCAAGACTGTTAAGATATTATCAAGATAAGATATGAAATTTAAACTGCCGCTGAGTATGTGTGGGAAAGGTACGGTGGCCCTGAAGTGCAAATGACACCCACTAACATGAAAGCATCCCCCTAATGAAAACACTCCCCCCGAATACGAGTCAACTCCCCCCCAAATAGGATGACGTGCTCACATCCCCCCAATACAAAGACACACTCCCCCCGAATACGAGTCAACTCCCCCCAAATAGGATGAAGTGCTCACCTCCCCCCAACACTAAGACATGCTCCCCCAAATGGGAAACGACATTACATTAACTCAAAAACGGAAAGGGTAGGTACTACACTTGGATGCAGTAACTAACATGAAATAAGAAATTGATCGACAGAAGTACAAAATGCAATAGCCTGACAAGAGTTACGTGCACCAGGACATTTGTCTGGCTATCAAGCATTATGTAACAAATAGTAGGCTACTTATCCAACGTAAAAATCGATTTCTTATTTCATGTGGGAGTTGACTCGTATTCGGGGGGAGTTGACTCGTATTCGGGGGGAGTATTTTCATTAGGGGGATGCTCTCATGTTGGTGGGTGTCATTTGCACTTCAGGGCCACCGTAGAAAGGAGATATTTTCATATTAATATATTATTATTCAGTACACTGTGGCATTGGTAACCATCTGCAGTGGGCAATCAAATGTCCATCATTTTTTTCTGGGGAGGAGTATGTGAAGAATTTGATCCCCTCAGGAAAGTTTTTCCAGTGTTGTTAATGGTGTTGGCAATCAAAGATTGCAAAAAAGTAAAGTCACTTTTGGAGTGTCATGCTGAGACACTATTGTCACTGGGTATACCTCGGCAGTACAGTCATGGCCAAAAATATTGGCAGTGACAAATGTGTTTTGCAAAGTTTGCCACTTCTGTATCTGAAGATCATTTATTACATTTGTATGCAGGTATACTGGATTTTTTTGTTATGTTATTATTTATATATTTTTATGTCATTTCAAGTTTTAAAGGCTTTTATTATATGGCAACGACAGTACGA
The DNA here is from genome assembly GCA_903064625.1 of Mallotus villosus. Classification (NCBI taxonomy): domain Eukaryota; kingdom Metazoa; phylum Chordata; class Actinopteri; order Osmeriformes; family Salangidae; genus Mallotus; species Mallotus villosus. Next base: position 86,237 of record CAEFZP010000974.1, read on the forward strand.
GCCTTCTGATTGGCTAATGGGTAGTCATGCCAAACCCGTATTGACCAGCGGTCCAATAAGTATTGTTATTGCCCTCCTCTGACGTCATCTTCAAAATTAGCGATATCGAAGTCAACTGAGACCAGACGATACTGAAGACATCAACAGCGACGAAGAAATTGTTAACTTTCTAAAATAATCGTTATTTGTGTTGGAATTAAAGCCATTTTAGCAGAACCGTACTGTCCGCTTTCTATCAAAAGTAATTGGTTGCTAGACAACACCTGAAACACACCGTGAGAAGACTTGAGAGCTAGCCTAGCTAGCTACAATTAGCCTACAATTTATAAAATGAAAAGAGCTAAAAATGCCATATAATAAACAACTTACTAACTTACTAACAAACCTCGACTTTGCCGTATCGACCGAGCGTAAGCGAAGTCTCGTTTGATATTCTCGTTTGATATTTCCCGGCATGACCTCACTCTCGGTTAGTAAGTAGTTATTATTGGCAACAAAAAGTGAATACATCCCTACAGTCCCTTCTTTTATAGCAATCAGTCTGCTCTTATAATCAAATCAGAAGGATAGAGTGATTTCACCTGACTCGTACTCGTTCCCATGTGCTGTTGATAGAAATGTTGGCTGGTCATTTTGTGCCAGAGCCCAAAATCTGTGAAATGTGGGTATTTGTGTGAGCTACTCACTCATTCAAATACAAAAAACATTACAACTACCCAAAATGTTTTATGTTGTCTTATCAAATAATACATGGTAAGTCATTGTGGAGGAAATTAAGAAACTAATAAAGAGCCCTTTAAACATATGTAGCCATTGTAAGAAGCGCAAAGAATGTACATCAAATTTACGATGAGGAATGGGTTCAACTACAGCTGTAACACATAAGAGTGGTCCATAAATCACATTAACAAGGGGACGTTCACTCTTAACTGACAGATACAGCTATTAAGGATGGTCAAGTTGAAAAACACAACAGTAGTATATATCTAAATACAATTTACCTATTAAATTACTATGATGACATCAAATTTCACTTTTAATACTTTCAATGACTTGCATATGTAAAAAACTATTGGATAATTCCACACCTAAAGTCAGGGTTTTATAAAGTATTTTGTGTTGAACTTATTCACACTTAACTGCCAAAGCAGCCAAATACCCTTATTTTGTTGGTGTTTTATTCAAATAGTTTTTCAATATAAATGTTTTCTTTTTGTCCCTTTGAGTCACATTACACCAGTGTTTTAATATTATTTCCGCAGTACTCACTGAACAAGTGCCCCACTTATATTGTATATGTGAACCGTAGCAGTGTCTCTCACTCAAGATCAAATCAAGCAGACAGTGTACACGTGCTTTAGAGTGGCCTACCTTAATCGATAGGCTAGGCTACTGACCATATACAATAACTCGTTAAGTCAATTATTAATTGGCAGCATTTATTCCATTTAGAACATACTTTATGAGTGGAGGGATTGTCTTTAAGTAGCCTAACCTTATTGCTTTAGGGGAAATAGGACGAAAATATGTGCAATATAACATTAGCTATTAGACAGTAGACTATTACATTAACCTGCTCCGAAATATAGTAAACTTCGTTTCCGAATCATAACACTATTATTCATGACTTATCTTTCAGATCACTTTGTTAAAATATTTCTCTAAGAAAAGGAAGACGCCTAATGATGTAGATAACCAGGTAGCCTAAGTTTACATTACTAATTTGCATTGAGTTTTTTTCCGCTCAGAGCCCACAATGCTTTTTTTTTATGTGGAGGAAACACTAGTGGTGGCTTCTACAACATTTTACAATGTTATTACTGGTTGCCTGATGAAATATTAGACAGGTGACAGAAGCAAACAGGCAGGAGTAGTGCAGGTGGTGGATAGAGGATGAGACCAGAGTGAAGCACATGACTAGAGTGTAGAGAAGCAGAGGAGCACAATGTAACAGGAGAGAGGGCAGAAAGAGAGGAGAGTGGAGGAGATGGTGGCATTGTGTGTGAATAGAGGTGAATACATATATTTGTTTATGTTTCAGCATAGTGTCAGTTCCGTTTCATACGTAAAACATTTGGCGGCGGGGGGGGTTGTTGTTTGGACAGACCTACCCCCACTGCTAAAAAAAAATCCTAAGGGATACACTGCAACCTGTTGCCTACACAGGTTAATGTTAATGGAAAATCCATTCACAGAAATTACTCAACTGTGTTTTACCCATGTCAGTGTGAAATGGGCAAGATAACTGCTGAAAACATTAAATCATTTAGTTTTAAAGGACATAAATAGTTTATAGTATGCACACAGTAACTGTTAAGGAACATCTTTCATCAGGAAAATATCTGAATACCTCTTATGAGTTAGGGATTGGCCCTCTGAGGCCTCTGGCTTCTTCCCTTCTTCCCAGACAAATCTGTAAAGCTATGGAGGCCTGATGGAGCTACCACCATGACCTCAGTTGAACCTGTGATTGTTGGGTGGTTGTAGTTGTTGCTGTGTATACTATCCCCTGATGCACTGGGCTTCAAATACCTGGTAAAGGAGATTCAATTGAAAGAAAAAGGGTAGACCATGTACTTATTATGGATCTAGATCACACTTTGGTTGAGATACATATAGACACCTATAGATAAGTTTCTCGCACTATGAACATTGTTAGATACTTACACGTAAGTTATTCATCCCAACTCGTCAAATATTGGTGCTTGGGCAGACCCCTTTGGTGTCACTATACTGACGCCGGGGGGGCGCCTTTTTCATAGTTTTTTTACGTCTAGGGTTGCACATTGACTTCCACGTTAATGTGTTCAGCTTTTCCCGTAGAAAATTCTGAAATATGGCGTTGTATTTTGACGCTTTACACTACAAATATGGCGCATATGAGCATTAAAACATATTGGCGGGGTTTGGGAAATGTTTCATGAATTTAAAAACTATTTTTTTCTGAAGCTCTTTGTCTTCAGTTACATTTAAATAACTCAATATGACAAATATACATACATAGTCTAGTGGTTCCCAAACTGGGGTGCGCAGAATGACCACCGGGGGTGCGCGAGAGAATGTTTGTAATGGCGAGTGAAAAAACATAATATATTTTTTACGTATTTAACTGAGGTAAACTTCTACAACGGCGTATTAGGGCCAGATAGGTAAAAAAAATCTGAGCCGGAGGGGTAATATTCTAAGATTAAAGTCGTACATTTGCTAGAAAAAAGTCTGAATTATACTTTTCAATAGGATTCAGCAACAAGGACTCCTAATTTTTACCCAAAATCACCAGATTGTAATAAGTATTCGGACTTTGTAAAGACATTGCCGTGATTTGGGCCTATTCAGAAGGAACCATCATACTTATTTGGATGAGGTGATATAGCTTTTGTGCATCAGGACAATGCAATGGACATATGCAAGGATATCGCTGGTTACATCTACGGGCATTTCAAATTCGATTTGTGGTTCAACAGGACACAATCTGACAGATCCTCAAATTAATCGAACCTCAAGGTGTGGATCATCTTAGAAGAGCGCAGCGTCTTGGCTGTGTCCTGTTGAACCACAACTTATATTGAAAAGTACAATTTGATTAGGCATCCATTACTGAAGGCTTGGTAAGTGTGCAATTCGGATAGGTATACATCCGCGTTAAAATATCAAGGTGAAAGTCATCATAGCATGCGTAGTATAGACCCAGCTCCCAACCCAACTTTGAGAATATATTAACAGCGATATTTGACAGCGGATTGACGTGCACCTCCTGAATTTTCTAACTATCTGTCGAAATTACGCAGAGCGACGGAGACCCCCTTGGCTGTGATTGGTCCGTATTACGAAGTCAGGGGCGGGGTTGCCGCTATGGGTTGCCGTGACCAACAAGACCAGGGGTGGGAAACGTCCGACCTGCGGGCCATATGCAGCCCGAAAGATCATTTGGTCCAGCCCGCCATGGCATTGCAGTGCAGGCACCGTATTATTAGGTGCATTATTCGTTGGCAGCAGCACTATTTTAATATGTGGAACAGGACCGTGGAGGCGCTCAGCGTCGCGTTCTTGCAAATCAAGCCCCAATACGTTGTTGGTTTGGGCTAAACCCGGAATGTTTAGCCTACAACGTCTGGCTCCGCGCCTGATTAACACTCGGATCGATAAGCAGTCTCTAAAATGGTAGCAATATAAATACATATACGATCCCTTTCCGTAATCATAATAACCCCCCAGAAATTCACTGCACACCCAGTCAAAGCAGGCTGCCCTTCCAGCTAGCATCACAAACATCACCAAAGAGAAGCAGTTTTTACAATTCATATCAGCTAAACAGTACATGTAAATCGGCATTTGAATTCAAATGTGACGAGAAATGGGCAGTGTAGTCGCTGAAACTGTGCTTATTTTATTGATGAAACGGCTCATTTGTAAATTTGCTCCGAGTTTTCGATAACCTATAGCTAGCATCGCAGTGCAGCGCCACCTACTCTCCTGGCGGTGAATTGTTTTCAGCACCCACAGCCTAAGGAGAACTATAAACGAGTAGTCTATCCGTGCGTATCCGTGAGCCCGCCCATCCGTAAAAGGAGACGCAGAAGCATATTGAGGCATTAAAGACCCGTCGACCTGACCTCTGTGGTAATTAAGTATTTTGAGTGCTTGGTGCTGGCACACCTCAAAGCTATCCTGGACCCTCTCCTGGACCCCCTGCAGTTTGCCAACAGGTCTGTAGATGACACAGTCAACATAGCTCTCCACTTCACCGTCTAGCACTTGGGGTCTCATTTATAAAACTGTCCCGTAGGATTCTTACTAAAAGTGTACGTACACCCAAAAGCCTAAAATGGTGTACGCCCCCAAAAAACTGATTTATAAAACCGTGCGTACACACACCTGTAAGCAATGTTTCCTTTACAAATCACAGATTTACCCACAAGTGTGCGTACCTGAATTTACCCCGCCCTGAACACGCCTGTTTTTTTTACCAGAAATGGTCAATGCAAAGCACCTCATGAATGCTAATCCAGTATATTAATGGCCCTGGCATGCGATTGTTCTTGAATCATGGCGTCAGGAGGGAAAAGAACGAAAAGGCGCAACTTCTCAGACACTGACATTGAAATACTTGTAGGCGAGGTGGAGGAGCGAAAAAAAAACATTAGTCCTATTGTTGGCCACAACAGCGGGATCACCAATAAATAAAGGTGCAAGGTAACAATTTGAAAACCAAAGCGTATCCGTAAACACACGTTTCTTCATGCCGGTTTTGTTATGAACAGAATTAAAGTTTGGACTGATAACGAGGACGTAGTGTAACAATAGCACGGGAGCTTAACGGCTGTATTTCTATTTTTTGCCATATTAATTAATTAATTAAATCTTTATTTAAAAGGGACAATGTACAGTTGGAACATAAATGTTGCCATTTGATGCACTATACCAGATTATAGCTTTAAGCTAATTTGCATCTGTAGTCCCTTGGCGGGTCACAAAAATACAACACAGTAACAAGACAGATTATTAGTATACAGGGATAAAACACCACAACAACATGGCTACACACGTCTGCGTGCAACTCCCCCCACCTTCCTCATCCCACCCACGCCCACACACACAAAAACAAGTCTAAGGACCAAATTAGTGGTTGCAGAGCTGAGCAGCTTTTAACAGATTTTTTAGGTTAGATTTGAAGCCTCTGAGAGAGCTACTGCCCCTTACGGCGTCAGGTAAGGTATTCCACTGGTTTGTGGCTCTTACAGAAAAAGCAGATTGCCCCGCTACAGTGCGGCGAAATGGTATGGTACAATCTCGTATGGAGGATATTCTAGTGGATCTGATGGAATTTGACGAGCGAGCGTGGACAAAAACACATAATGACTGTGGGGCCAAACCATTTAAAATTTTATAGACCATACACAAATTGATGAATAACCTAAAATTCTCAAAGCTCAATAACTCATGTTTCTCAAGTATCCTACAATGATGATAACGAATTGGCTTTTTGTCCAGTGTTTTTAAGGTTTGTTTGTATAAAGACTCCAGAGGTCTCAAAGTAGATTCACCAGCCTGCCCCCAGCAGGTGATACAATATGACATGCGGGACAAAATCATGGCGTGCATAAATATCTTGGCTGCATCCTGAGAGAGACAATTTCTGATGTGTTTAAAATTAACTAAATTGTATTTTATGGTTTTAACAATTTTTTTGACATGTTTCTTAAATTTAAAATTTGGATCCAGAAACAGGCCAAGATATTTAAATTCAGTAACTATATCAATTAGTTCACCTTTAATGAGAATCTCAACATCAGGGATTTGTACCATGGTTTTAGAAAAAAACATACATTTTGTTTTGTTTACATTTAAACTCAAACATGATTGATCAAGCCAAAGAGTGATTCTCTCCAGTGCAGTTGTTAACTTAGCAGCTGCTAAGTCAGCTGTTTTAGCATGTACATGAACAACAGTGTCATCTGCATACATCTGCAGATCGACGTCAGCACACTGTTCAGCAAGATCATTAATATAAAGACTAAATAATAAAGGACCTAATACCGAGCCTTGTGGGACTCCCATAGTACATGTCCTGTAACTGGACTGTGCATCACAGACTTTAACACATTGCCTCCTGTTTGATAAATATGACGACATCCAAGCCAGAGCTCTAGGTGAAAAATTAATTTTAGAAAGTTTTGATATTAAGACACTGTGGTTAACTGTATCAAATGCTTTACGCAGGTCTAAAAATACAGCACCAACTACTCCGCCTTTATCGAGCCGTGATTTAATTTGCTCTATTAAATGTAAGGAGGCAGTCTCGGTTGAATGGTTCGCTCTAAAACCAAATTGCATACAATGTAGACCAAAATTGCTGGTGTTGAGAAATGAGGTCAGTTGTTCAATGACAACCTTTTCAGCAATTTTTGAAAATACTGGCAGTATGCTTATAGGTCGATAGTTACTAGCTTCAAGGCGGTCTCCAGATTTAAAAACAGGTGTGACAATGGCACATTTCCAGTCATCAGGAAAAAGACTACGTTTAAAAGAGAGATTAATTAGGTGAGTGACAGGACAGGATAAAATATCCTTATGTGACTTAACAAACTTGGTGTCAAAGTGAAAAGCATCTCTAGATTTTGAGCTTTTCAGAGAGCTGATGATTTTTTGTACTTGTGACACATTTGTACTTGTGACACACTACAGATATATGCTGTTAACCAGATATATAACGCCTTTATATCTATGCTGTTAACTAGCCTACTATGTCCGATCTCTCAGACAGCAACTATTTCACTATCTATAACCGATCTGAAATGTCACTTAGCAAATGAAGATATATAGGCTGAACATTGACTTTGATATGAATATAAGGAGACAATGAAAAACAATATGCTTGACCACCCAAAATTGGCTATTAGCAATAGTAGCTAGCTAGCGTTACTTGATTCAACCTGGATTTTCTGTTTGGGTATTATAATGAAGAGACACAATTCATGTTCATGATTTTATATCAGGCTGGATGTTGATGCCATCAAGCTCTTAAAAGAACTCCAACACAGAAAAGAGAACAACGGAACAGAAACATAAATATATAGGCTACATCTTTGCCAGTTGTTCCGCGTCTTCCATCGGTCTATCGCCGCCCTCCGACTCCGTCTCGACTCACTTGGTTACAGTAACTGCCGATTTTGGCAGAGGAGTTTTTACAAGTTTCATAAGCACTATACCTCGATTGGGCTCCATACTTTTCCTCCAACGAGCAACTCTTAGCTTTTGTTCTGAGGTCAAATTTGGTCGTTCTGAAATTGTCTACTTTTCCCTGTGAAAGCAAGCTGTTTCACCTTTGGCCCTAGTTCAGACACAAATCTGAATTTGCGCAGTCTGAATTTCCGCCATCTGAATTTCCGCCATCTGAATTTCCGCAATCTGAATTCTGAATTTCTGGACCAAAATAATTCAGTTTTGTTAAATTCGGCATACAAATAATTCAGATATTATATATTCAACAGTAAAATATTTCAGTTTTATGAAATTCGACATACAATTATTTCAGATCTTTCATATTCAAATTCAGATACTTTTGTCAGCTTTCTAGCTCCATACCTGACATGGTGGGAGGACCGGACAGAGGCTGGGAGAAGGAGGGGGGAAGCATTTGTAAAAGGTAGAGCTCACTGGAAACAAATCAAACTCTTAAGATTTAGATTTACTCATATTAACCTATAAATATATATTTTCATATAACCATATTTACCTTTGCTTTTCTAATCACATTTATATTGGGCTTTACAGCAGCACCATGTGAGCTTCCAAATCTTGGTTTAGAAAACTGTGGTGAGACATTAGAGACATTTATCAAAGGAATACATTGTAAACCTGAAATGCTATTGAAATTCAATTTTGCCATCATCATATTTAATAAGTGGTTATGCATATTTGAAAGCTTGTATGACAATAATAATATTGAAATAGTCACCATGGACAAACTCATTGTGGGCCGTGCAGGTGCTGGGACAGGGGCTGAGGCAGAGACTGAGGCAGAGGCCATTCCCTGTGGAGGAGGGGCTGAGGCAGAGGCCATTCCCTGTGGAGGAGCGGCTGAGGCAGAGGCCATTCCCTGTGGAGTAGGGGCTGAGGCAGAGGCCATTCCCTGTGGAGGAGGGGCAGAGGCAGAGGCCATTCCCTGTGGAGGAGGGGCAGCAGAGGTAGAGGTCTGTGCCACAGTTTGTCCAGTGGTTGGCTGGATTAAGGACAGAGAGATCCATGTCAGACATCACATTACTGAGCACATCACAAAGTGATTATTTGAGTGTTTTGGTGTCAAGAAGTCTCATTCATATTACCTTTGGGTTGTGAAAGCCACACATACACTGCAGTGTCCCATCAAACAGCATTCTTTGGCCACGCAATTGTAGGGGGCACTTCTCAATCTGTGCCAATTAAAACAAACAAATGTTTACAGAAAACCACCTAATAAAAATGGAAAGTTTTGACATATGATCTTTTATTGGTGACTAAACATGACACTAAAGTTGCTGTTCATTATCCTTATAAAGGTCCCATACTGTGACTGGTATTTCTGTCACCTTAGTAATAGAACGGTTCAGTCTTGTGTCACAATCTAGAGTATGGTTCGACTGCTTACTTGACATCAATTTGAATCTGACAGGGAATGCGGGTATCGATTCCGCTGCATATGACATGCAATGGAAGCGCTGCAGTATTTGAGCTAACTCGCCCCTTTCCTAGCTCCTACCTGGGAAAGTTGTCTCGTCCACACTTTGGAGCTGCGTTTCCGAAACATGTGCACAGTTTGTTGTGGAATGGAGCTCCATTTTTCAATGAACAAGCTGTTGGAGAGTGCGGGCATCGATCCCGCTTCGCATGCGAAGCAAGCGCTCTACCACTTGAGCTAATCCCCCCATGATTAGCTCCTCGTTGGGGAGCTTGTGAGCGTCAGCATGAGGACCCGAAAGTCCCTAACTCAATCCGGCATTTCAACAAATGTATTTAATTAGGTTGACCGTGTCTACGTAGTCGTCATCCTTGGACCCAATGCGATTTTTGTAAATGTTGTTGTGGAAAGAGGCTAAACCTTGAAAGTTAAACAGCATCACCTTTGGAGAATGCGGGCATCGATCCCGCTACCTCTCGCATGCAAAGCGAGCGCTCTACCATCTGAGCTAATCCCCCACCTTACATGTAAAGTTCTTCATTGGGAGATTTGAAAACGGTTCAGTCTTGTGTCACAATCTACAGTATGGTTCGACTGCTTACTTGACATCAATTTGAATCTGACAGGGAATGCGGGTATCGATTCCGCTGCATATGACATGCAATGGAAGCGCTGCAGTATTTGAGCTAACTCGCCCCTTTCCTAGCTCCTACCTGGGAAAGTTGTCTCGTCCACACTTTGGAGCTGCGTTTCCGAAACATGTGCACAGTTTGTTGTGGAATGGAGCTCCATTTTTCAATGAACAAGCTGTTGGAGAGTGCGGGCATCGATCCCGCTTCGCATGCGAAGCAAGCGCTCTACCACTTGAGCTAATCCCCCCATGATTAGCTCCTCGTTGGGGAGCTTGTGAGCGTCAGCATGAGGACCCGAAAGTCCCTAACTCAATCCGGCATTTCAACAAATGTATTTAATTAGGTTGACCGTGTCTACGTAGTCGTCATCCTTGGAGCCCAATGCGATTTTTGTAAATGTTGTTGTGGAAAGAGGCTAAACCTTGAAAGTTAAACAGCATCACCTTTGGAGAATGCGGGCATCGATCCCGCTACCTCTCGCATGCAAAGCGAGCGCTCTACCATCTGAGCTAATCCCCCACCTTACATGTAAATTCTTCATTGGGAGATTTGAAAACGGTTCAGTCTTGTGTCACAATCTACAGTATGGTTCGACTGCTTACTTGACATCAATTTGAATCTGACAGGGAATGCGGGTATCGATTCCGCTGCATATGACATGCAATGGAAGCGCTGCAGTATTTGAGCTAACTCGCCCCTTTCCTAGCTCCTACCTGGGAAAGTTGTCTCGTCCACACTTTGGAGCTGCGTTTCCGAAACATGTGCACAGTTTGTTGTGGAATGGAGCTCCATTTTTCAATGAACAAGCTGTTGGAGAGTGCGGGCATCGATCCCGCTTCGCATGCGAAGCAAGCGCTCTACCACTTGAGCTAATCCCCCCATGATTAGCTCCTCGTTGGGGAGCTTGTGAGCGTCAGCATGAGGACCCGAAAGTCCCTAACTCAATCCGGCATTTCAACAAATGTATTTAATTAGGTTGACCGTGTCTACGTAGTCGTCATCCTTGGACCCAATGCGATTTTTGTAAATGTTGTTGTGGAAAGAGGCTAAACCTTGAAAGTTAAACAGCATCACCTTTGGAGAATGCGGGCATCGATCCCGCTACCTCTCGCATGCAAAGCGAGCGCTCTACCATCTGAGCTAATCCCCCACCTTACATGTAAATTCTTCATTGGGAGATTTGAAAACGGTTCAGTCTTGTGTCACAATCTACAGTATGGTTCGACTGCTTACTTGACATCAATTTGAATCTGACAGGGAATGCGGGTATCGATTCCGCTGCATATGACATGCAATGGAAGCGCTGCAGTATTTGAGCTAACTCGCCCCTTTCCTAGCTCCTACCTGGGAAAGTTGTCTCGTCCACACTTTGGAGCTGCGTTTCCGAAACATGTGCACAGTTTGTTGTGGAATGGAGCTCCATTTTTCAATGAACAAGCTGTTGGAGAGTGCGGGCATCGATCCCGCTTCGCATGCGAAGCAAGCGCTCTACCACTTGAGCTAATCCCCCCATGATTAGCTCCTCGTTGGGGAGCTTGTGAGCGTCAGCATGAGGACCCGAAAGTCCCTAACTCAATCCGGCATTTCAACAAATGTATTTAATTAGGTTGACCGTGTCTACGTAGTCGTCATCCTTGGACCCAATGCGATTTTTGTAAATGTTGTTGTGGAAAGAGGCTAAACCTTGAAAGTTAAACAGCATCACCTTTGGAGAATGCGGGCATCGATCCCGCTACCTCTCGCATGCAAAGCGAGCGCTCTACCATCTGAGCTAATCCCCCACCTTACATGTAAAGTTCTTCATTGGGAGATTTGAAAACGGTTCAGTCTTGTGTCACAATCTACAGTATGGTTCGACTGCTTACTTGACATCAATTTGAATCTGACAGGGAATGCGGGTATCGATTCCGCTGCATATGACATGCAATGGAAGCGCTGCAGTATTTGAGCTAACTCGCCCCTTTCCTAGCTCCTACCTGGGAAAGTTGTCTCGTCCACACTTTGGAGCTGCGTTTCCGAAACATGTGCACAGTTTGTTGTGGAATGGAGCTCCATTTTTCAATGAACAAGCTGTTGGAGAGTGCGGGCATCGATCCCGCTTCGCATGCGAAGCAAGCGCTCTACCACTTGAGCTAATCCCCCCATGATTAGCTCCTCGTTGGGGAGCTTGTGAGCGTCAGCATGAGGACCCGAAAGTCCCTAACTCAATCCGGCATTTCAACAAATGTATTTAATTAGGTTGACCGTGTCTACGTAGTCGTCATCCTTGGAGCCCAATGCGATTTTTGTAAATGTTGTTGTGGAAAGAGGCTAAACCTTGAAAGTTAAACAGCATCACCTTTGGAGAATGCGGGCATCGATCCCGCTACCTCTCGCATGCAAAGCGAGCGCTCTACCATCTGAGCTAATCCCCCACCTTACATGTAAATTCTTCATTGGGAGATTTGAAAACGGTTCAGTCTTGTGTCACAATCTACAGTATGGTTCGACTGCTTACTTGACATCAATTTGAATCTGACAGGGAATGCGGGTATCGATTCCGCTGCATATGACATGCAATGGAAGCGCTGCAGTATTTGAGCTAACTCGCCCCTTTCCTAGCTCTGCTATTCCTGTGGCATTGTTCCGACGCCATACGGACATATGATCGCCATATGCTCCTGCATATCCGAGAGTCACTGGAGATCCAAAACAGCGGATGCCTTGGCTCCTCCGACAGATGTCACCCGGCGTTTATCTACACTGGCGCGGAATACGTTCGCCGGTTACCTTGCTGTGTCTCCCGCCGCAAGAAGCGACGCAGGGGTAGAGGCAAACGCGGCGGTATTCGAGTGAGGATTAGGAGTGAGGCTGGTGTTATCCTCGCGCGCCCATGGCACTGTCGGCCTTCCTATTCAGTGCGCACAGACCTCCACCTGGCACGACGATCGTGGGACCTGAGATACTCCTGCCACCTCCTCATCTCTCCCTTCCGGACTCCGACAACCGTCAGCCCGGCTCTTCCAAGACTGCGGGTCCGAGGCGGCGGTGTGAATTTCCACAACATTCGCCCATTAGAATACGCCCGATGTCCAAAAACCCCGGAACACCTCACCGCAAAACTGGCACTGCTTAACGCGAGGTCTGTTTCATCTAAAACGTTCATTCTGAAGGACTTCTTCATTCAACGACACCTGGATATACTATTTTTAACCGAGACATGGATAAGCACTGGAGCCGGTGAGTCATCAATTTTTGGTGAAATTTGTCCAACTAACTGCTCATTCATTAGCACGCCTAGGAGCACTGGAAGGGGTGGCGGCATTGCAATGATTTTTAAGAACAATTTTAAATTACTGACGCTACCTGTTGGGACTTATTCCACTTTCGAAATCCAGTGCATAAAAGTGGAATCCATTACAACCCCCTTAGTGTGCGCCTTGGTTTACAGGCCTCCTAAACCAAACAAAGACTTCATTAAAGAGTTCACAGACTTTTTATCTGATTTTATCACATCGTATGATCGCTTGTTGATTTTAGGCGATTTCAATATCCATGTTTGTTGTCCGGATAAACCCCTGGTTAAAGAATTTTGTCATGTCATTGATTCGTTTGGTCTGTTGCAACACATTAATCAGTCTACCCATGTACTTGGTCACACACTTGATTTAATTCTATCGTATGGGTTTTCTGTTGACAATGTGCTTATTGAGGATGCGTCCATCTCTGACCATAAACCCATTATGTTTAATGTTAACCTACCAAACCCTCTGTCTGTAGCTAAGTCCCCAGGTCGCTTGTCTCGTTACATTAACTCTTTCACTGCTAGTCATCTCTCTGAATGTTTCCTGAGTAATGATGCGGCTAGCTCCATTTCTACTGCAAATGAGCTTCCTTGCAGCATTGATGACTTAGTGTCTCTATTTAACTCATCTTGCTCTAACATTTTAGATTCTATTGCTCCCCTTAAACTCAGACATCCCAAACCTAAGTCACAACCCTGGCTTGATGACACAACCCGCTCTCTCAGGCAGGCTTGTCGTAGAGCTGAGCGGAAATGGAACAAGGATAGACTTACCATCTCTCTTGACATTTTCAGAAATTCATTAGCAGCCTTCCAGACAGCGGCTAAGAAAGCCAGAGCCAAACATTTCTCAGATATTATTAACAAACACTCCAACAGACCGAAAATCCTTTTTAGTACCATCAACTCAATTATTAACCCCAAAGTCTCCCCAGAGGTCGAGTCATCCACAGGCATTTGTGAAACTTTTTAAAAGTTTTTTATTGATAAAATAAATAACATAAAACTGTCTTTTACCCCCTCTGCTTCCAGCACTTCACCGTGTCCCCCAGCTGTTACAGCTATATTTGAAAAATGTTCACCAGTGACCCTTGATGATCTGAGAGATATTATCAAGCACATGAAACCCTCTACATCCCCCAATGATGCTATCCCCTCTCAGATCATCAAAGACGCCATTGAAACCATCGGTTCAAGCATTCTGATCATTATAAACACATGCCTTGTCTCTGCTACTGTTCCCTCATGTTTCAAGCACGCGGTTGTCCAGCCGTTGCTTAAAAAACATAACCTGGATGTTAATTGCCCAAATAACTTCCGTCCAATATCGAAACTACCATTCATTTCAAAAATTCTGGAAAAAGCAGTCCTCTCTCAAGTATTGCCATTTCTCAACTCTGCCAATGTCTTGGAGCCCTTTTAGTCTGGCTTTAAGGCACGCCACAGCACTGAAACGGCTTTGCTAAAAGTGTCTAATGACTTACTCCTCACGCTAGACACAGGTGAGAACGCCATCTTAGTCTTATTAGACCTTAGTGCTGCCTTCGATACAGTCGACCACCCCACTCTTCTAGCCCGTCTCCATCAGTGGGTTGGTATAAGGGGCTCAGATCTGCAGTGGTTCTCCTCCTACCTCTCCCACAGATCATTTTCAGTGTCCATAGGTCAGCACTCCTCCTCCTCTGCTCCTCTGTCTTGTGGGGTCCCCCAGGGGTCCATCCTGGGTCCAATCCTGTTTTGTTTATATATGCTCCCACTGGGGAATATAATCCGAAAATATAACCTGTCATTCCACTTCTATGCCGACGACTCACAATTATATCTCCCTCTGAGATCCGGGGACTGCCTTCAGACGCTCCAAGAGTGTCTCAAGGAGATAAATGACTGGATGGGGGATAATTTCCTCCAGCTTAACAATAGCAAAACAGAAGTCATCATCTTTAGCCCCTCCAAATTCAAAAAACCCATCTTCACTGACCTAGGTAGTTTAACCCCATTCATCAAACCATCCGCTAGAAATCTGGGCGTCATTTTTGATTCCGAGCTATGCTTTAAAAAGCAAATTTCATCTGTAGTGAAGAACAGCTTCTACCAGCTCAGAACCATCTTTAAAATAAAGCACTCCCTATCATATCACAACCTTGAAATAATTATCCATGCTTTCATTACATCACGGCTGGATTACTGTAACTCCCTCTACCTTGGTCTCCCTCAGCCCCTCATATCACGCCTCCAAATAGTCCAGAATGCAGCAGTAAGACTGTTGACTGGGTCAAAAAAGTGGGAACACATCACACCCGTTCTTGCTTCCCTTCACTGGCTGCCTGTACAATATAGGATCATTTTCAAGACAGTTCTCATGATATTCAAAGCCCTCAATGGTCAGGCCCCATCTTATATAGCGGACCTTGTACATCCCCACTCAGCCCCTAGGACCCTAAGATCATCCAATAAGGGTCTTCTCCACATCCCCCGATCCAGACTAAAGCAAAAAGGTGACCGGGCCTTCGCAGTAGCTGCCCCACGCTTGTGGAACCAACTGCCACCTGACATACGAGATGCCCCCTCCATTGCTGCCTTTAAATCAAGGCTCAAAACCCATCTGTACACCCTGGCTTTCCCTCCCCATTAGCTATCTGACTTCTACACTACTGTATATGTTTGTGTGTGGAAGTCCGGGTTATATGTATTTTGTATTTTTATCTTAATTTTTTCTATTGTTGTTGTTGTTATTTTACCTTCATGTTGGCATACTGAATGCACTATGTACAGCACTTTGGTCAGTGAAAACTGTTATAAATGTGCTTTTATAAATACATTTTACTTACTTACTTACCTGGGAAAGTTGTCTCGTCCACCACTTTGGAGCTGCTTTTCCGAAACACGTGCAAAGTTTGTTGTGGAAAGGAGCTCCATTTTACAATGAAAAAGCAGTTGGAGAATGCGGGCATCGATCCCGCTGCTTCTCGCATGCGAAGCAAGCGCTCTACCACTTGAGCTAATCCCCCATGTTGAGCTCCTCGTTGGGAAACTTGTGAGCGTCAGCGTGAGGACCCAAATTGTATTGAGGCCAACCTTGTTTACGTAGTAGTCATCCTTCAGGCCAATCGGATTCTTGTGAATGTGCTGTGGAAAGAAGCTAAATCTTGCCAGTTATACAGCATCACCTATGGAGGATGCGGGCATCGATCCCGCTACCTCTCGCATGCTAAGCAAGCGCTCTACCATTTGAGCTAAAGCTGGGGAACAATAGCCTGTTTGAGGGGGGAAGAAGGGGGAGAAGGGAGGGGGAAAGAAAAAGGAGGAAAAAGGGAGGAAAAGGGGAGAAAAGAGGGAGAAAAAGGGGAGAAGAGAGAAAAGGGGAAACTCCAAAGTCCCCATCCATAGTTTGAGCATTTTTAACATGTTACTTTTTAAGATAATACGAAAAAACACCAGAATTTACGAATTTTGCAGCTTTGGGGAAGACGTAGAATGGAACCAAAGGTTCGCGGTTCGCGACCCACCTACGGCAACTTTGACTATTTCTAAAAAACAACCACTTGAGTCTCCAAGTGTATCAAAATGTAACAATTAAAGCTAGATGGAGATACATTGCTAATTTAGAGTAATTTGAAAGCCATTTGTATCCACTAGTAGGGAGTGCATTATTTATATTTTACATGGTTATCTATTGTACACTATTTACCTTTTTTTTATTCACTCTACACAGGAGTACTGTTTTTAGTTAGTTTTAGTTAGATCTATCTCTCTATCCATATACCTCTCTATCCATCTATCTATCTCTCGAACTGTGTGGCTTCTGAGCTGTGTATGCTCTTATCTGAAGCTGTCTTGTTCTGCACTTACCATATCAACACTATACGCATGATCCGTATATTAAATATTTTAAAACAATGTTCGCAAGCAAGCGTACAGTGAATCACTTTTTGCTGCTCTTACTTCTTGTAGACTTGCCGTATTTGGTTAGAAAGAGTAGTGATAGTAGTGAGGGAAATAACGACGGACACACCAGCAAATAAGTGATAAATGGAAATTTTTATCAATAAGTGCAAAAGTAGAAAAATGAACAACAACAACTAATTAAAACTATATATACAGGCAAATTATATGCTAAATTACAATATTTACACAATGAAAACTATATACACAGGGGAAATCGAAGCATATCTAGAGAAGGAAAACTATATACACAGGCCCAAAGTTTATTTATTATTTTGCTCCTCCAGCCACTGGTCTCTCGAAAGAGTCTCTGCTGAGGGGCAGTAAACCGTCCCTTTATATTGGCTGTGGCCAGTCTCTGCTGTTCTGTTCTGGCCACACTTCCAGCATTTGTTAGCCTCCACTCTCCTCTGGTAGGCACGGGGAGCTGGAGCAGGAGCAGGACGAAGCTGGGTGGTGCAGGAAGAGGGTGGGAGAAAACGCTGGGCTTGGGGGACCATCAATGGAGAGGGGGCGGAGGGCGGCCTCATACCAGGTGCTCTGGATATGAACAGCACAGTGGGGACGGCAGCAGGGCGAGGGGCGATATGGGTAGGGTGAGGGGCAATGGGGGTAGGACGGGGCATGATAAGGATGGGAGTGGAGGTGGGGGCTCCAAGGGCGGCTGAAGGACCACGGAAGAGCTGCCTCTGGACTGCCAGCCTGGGTCGGACCGCTGGAGGTGGTGCTGGGGCTGCAAAGGTTGCCCGCCTCTTGGTCTTTGCCTGCCCTGCTGTGCTCTGCGGCAGGTGGTAGGTGTGGGCTGCTGCCTGGGGTGTAGGTGGAGCAACAGCAGGGCGGACGTTGGCAGGCAGGAGAGGCTCGGCAGCCACAGAGAGCGGACCTGGCAAGTTTATGCCCTGCAGCAGCACAGACAGATCCTGCCTCTTCACCCTGCGGTTGAACCACTGGGAGAGGGTGGACTGGTTCACCTCCACCAGCTGCAGGGTGGTGCCCTGCATTATGGCCCCATTGCCCAGAATGAGCTTCCTGACCTTGCGGTAGTCCTGCAGGATCAGAGTCCACCTGGACATGTTGCTCGTGCCCTGCTTCCTGGGACTCTTGTATATGTCCGAGAGCCTGACGAAGATGGCCTCCACAAGGCGGCAGCAGTCTGGCCACTGGGCAGGCGAACCAGTGGACCCCACGACACACCTCTCCACACTCTCCACACCTGGCGTGAACTCCACCTTCTTTTTTGTGCGGAACCTCCCCTTAATCAGCCTGTCAAGGTGCCGCGCAGCAAACACGACCCTCTGCTTGTCGTTATCCAGCAGGTCTTGCCACAGCCCCACAATGTTGCTGACCTAAGACGGAAAGAAAACATATATTATCTATGTTTGTTTATATATTATAAATATAGAAAACAAATAGCTGTTGTACAATGCATGTCTTGCTGACCTGCTGGTTATCGAGGGTCATGTTGGTCTGATGCCTCAGCTCCACTAAACATTCTGCCAGCCTATCCACCCGATCCATGCCTGGCATGCCATGCTCGTCCACAGCCTGAAACATTCAACAATTTGACATTAGTGGTGAACACCTTATGGCAAAGGTTTGCCTGCTGCTGCTGCTGTGTGTTGTATGTGTTTGCTGTCAATTATTGTGTTGTTCTTAATAATTAATTGCGCTTTTCTATCTACTGAACTTGTTAGTTTCTATGAATGACTGTTAGTTACTAGTAGATGTTAGTTACTAGTAGAAAGTTAACATACCAGCTGTTCTGCAGGCACCTGAGAGGAGGCACCTGGGACACAAGGCTGGGTTATGGGGGGAGGCAGGGTGGTGGCTACAGGCATGGGGGTGACAGGCAGAGTGGTGGTGGTGACAGGTAGGATGGAGGTGGCTACAGACAAGGTAGCGGAAGGCAGGGTGGAGGAGGTGAGTCGCAGGGTGGGGACCACAGGCAGGGTAGAGGAGGTGAGTGGCAGGGTGTTAGAAGGAAGGGTGGGGACCACAGGCAGGATGGAGGAGGTGAGTGGCAGGGTGGAGGAGGTGAGTGGCAGGGTGGGGACCACAGGCAGGGTGAGCTCAATGGAATCAAATCTGAAGATTTTGGTTTACTCATATTAACCTATACATATATATTTTCATATAACATATAACCATATTTACCTTTGCTTTTCTAAGCACATTTACATTGGGCTTTGCAGCAGCACCATGTGAGCCTCCAAATCGTGGTTTTGAAAACTGTGGAGACATTTATCAAAGGAATACATTGTAAACCTGAAATGTTCTGAAATTCAATTTTGCCATCATCATATGTAATAAGTGGTTATCAATATTTGAAAGCTTGTATGACAATAATAATATTGAAATAGTCACCATGGACAAATTCAGTGTCGGCCGTGCAGGTACTGGGACAGAGGCAGAGGCCATTCCCAGTGGAGGAGGGGCTGAGGCAGAGGCCATTCCCAGTGGAGGAGGGGCTGAGGCAGAGGCAGAGGCCATTCCCTGTGGAGGAGGGGCAGCAGAGGTAGAGGTCTGTGCCACAGTTTATCCAGTGGTTGGCTGGATTAAGGACAGAGAGATCCATGTCAGACATCACATTACTGAGCACATTACAAAGTGATTATTTGAGTGTTTTGGTGTCAAGAAGTCTCATTCATATTACCTTTGGGTTGTGAAAGCCACACATACACTGCTGTGTCCCACCAAACAGCATTCTTTGGCCACGTAACTGCAACGGGCACTTCTCAATCTGTGCCAATTAAAACAAACAAATGTTTTACAGAAAACAACCTAATAAAAATGGAAAGTTTTGACCTTTTATTGGTGACTAAACATGACACCAAAGTTGCTGTTCATTATCCTTATCAAGGTCCCATACTGTGACTGGTATTTCTGTCAATTTAGTAATCTTTCATAGGCCATCAGAATACATCTATGTTTTTCAGTGATCTTTGGTCATTGTACATACCTTTTGAAAGAGGTCATACCACCTCTTCTGTCTTGGGGCTGGCCTGTTACCTGCATCAGCAGGCCAAACCCCAGAGCTGGCAAATGTCCTCAAACGGGACATCCATTCCCCCTCCCACATACTTGTGTGGCTTTTTGACATCTAGGGGCAAAAGGAGCGATTTGTCACACTAGTACAATAACATGTATTTATCGTTATAGGTAGCTACTTATAATAACGTAATATTTAGCTACCATTTCTAGAGCAATATTTTTTTTTAACTTGTTCTTGGTCACTTTACTACCACAAGTGAAAAAGTTCGATATTTTATTTTGTCCCCAGTGATATCTATAATATATAACAGGTTAAATATTGCTAGTCTAAGTAACATCTGTCGCTACAGTAGATGTAGTAACTTAGTTAATCCCTTTAAAAAGTAAATGCCAGCTACGACTGTAGCTAGTTCTAGCTAGCGTTCGTTAGTACTCCCGCTACCGGAGGAAATCTAGCTAGCTAGTCTACATGACAAACTCTGAAATGACAAACTCTAATATTCGTGATATTACTTGTCAATTGACCCGATGAATGATGACATGTATTGAAATGTCAAACCTTTAAAAAGTAAATGCCAGCTATTACTGTAACTAGTTGTACTCTCGCTACCGGAGGAAATCGAGCTACTCTATGCAAACTCCGAAATGACAAACTCTAATATTCGTGATATTAGTTGTCATTGACCCGATGAATGATGACATGTATTGAAATGTGAAACTGATTATTTTTGAACTATGTATTTACCTTTACGGTACTGCAGACAGCTAGAAATCGGGTATACTGCAATCACTCGCGAAGACGATACTAGCTAACTGACGCGACTTGGTGTCGCTCTCATCTCACCGGCACGCCGTTGCTAGGGCTCGGTGCGTGTGTGACGTAATTGGAGGTGTACGTGTTCCGATTGGCTTAATCGGCCTGAGGTGTGACGCAATTTTGGACAGGGTGAGAATCTGATTGGCCCTCAAACCTAGAACCGAGGTAGGTGATTGGTAGCAATAGCCAGTCGAATGTACCCCGGGTGAAGCTGGGGAACAATAGCCTGTTTGAGGGGGGAAGAAGGGGGAGAAGGGAGGGGGAAAGAAAAAGGAGGAAAAAGGGAGGAAAAGGGGAGAAAAAGGGGAGAAGAGAGAAAAGGGGAAACTCCAAAGTCCCCATCCATAGTTTGAGCATTTTTAACACGTTACTTTTTAAGATAATACGAAAAAACACCAGAATTTACGAATTTTGCAGCTTTGGGGAAGACGTAGAATGGACCTAAATTGTATTAGGGCCAACCGTGTCTACGTAGTAGTCATCCTTCAGGCCAATCGGATTCTTGTAAATGTGCTGTGGAAAGAAGCTAAATCTTGCCAGTTATACAGCATCACCTATGGAGGATGCGGGCATCGATCCCGCTACCTCTCGCATGCTAAGCGAGCGCTCTACCATTTGAGCTAATCACCCCA
Organism: Mallotus villosus; assembly: GCA_903064625.1. Taxonomy (NCBI): domain Eukaryota; kingdom Metazoa; phylum Chordata; class Actinopteri; order Osmeriformes; family Salangidae; genus Mallotus; species Mallotus villosus. The sequence continues at coordinate 107,691 of CAEFZP010000974.1, forward strand.
CCTTACATCTACAGATTTTCCTTGGAAGAGTTCAAAAGTGCTCAGTCTCGAGTGACCATCTACAATCTGGTTCCACTGCTTACTTGACATCCATTTGAATCTCACAGGGAATGCGGGTATCGATTCCGCTGCATAAGACAGGCAAAGGAAGCGCTGCGGCATTTGAGCTAACTCGCACTTCCATTGCTACTACCTGGGAGAGTTGAATCGTCCCACACTTTGGAGCTGCTTTTCCGAAACACGTGCAAACTTTGTTGTGGAATGGAGCTCCATTTTTCAATGAAAAAGCAGTTGGAGAATGCGGGCATCGATCCCGCTGCCTCTCGCATGCGAAAGCAAGCGCTCTACCACTTGAGCTAATCCCCCATGTTGAGCTCCTCATTGGGAAACTTGTGAGCGTGAGGACCCAAATTGTATTAGGGCCAAACGTGTCTACGTAGTAGTCAACCTTCAGGCAAATCGGATTCTTGTAAATGTGCTGTTGAAAGAAGCTAAATCTTGCCAGTTAAACAGCATCACTTATGGAGGATGCGGGCATCGATCACGCTACCTCTCGCATGCTAAGCGAGCGCTCTACCATTTCCGCTAAAGCTGGGGAACAATAGGGTTAGGGTTAGGGTTAGGGTTAGGGTTAGGGTTAGGGTTAGGGTTAGGGTTAGGTTTTTTTAGGAAAACTTTAGCACCGAAGTGCTAAGTATTGCACGGGCGCAGGAGGCCTAAAATAAACTACCCTAAAATATAAACAAACCACCACAGGGGACAGACAAAAGGAGACAGGACAATAACAGGCAAAAACAATGGTTGGGTTTAGGCCCAGGTGGAGGGGCCCCAAGGAGGGAATTGGGGTTAGAAAGCCAACCCCCCTAGGTTGTGGTTAGGATAGGGGGCTGGTTGGGCCTAAGAAAAACCATAATGTACAGGACAATAACAGACAAAGATAATGGTTGGGTTTAGGCCCAGGTGGAGGGGCCCCAAGGAGGGAATTGGGGTTAGAAACCCAACCCCCCTAGGTTGTAGTTAGGATAGGGGGCTGGTAGGGCCTAAAAAATCATATGACCATAATGTACCCCACTAAAGTATGGGTAGAAATGGGAAGGGGGCAGTGAGCTAAATTACTTCAGTGAGAAATGTTTACCATAAATAAAATATATATACAAAAATTTGTATATAATAAGGAAACTAATTAACCAGATTACATCTTGGTGTATGTGTGGTGCACCTGTGTCCTGGGAGCTGGACAGGGGCCAGGAGATGGAACCCGAAGCACAGACGGAGCCTCGATGACCCTTAGGATAAGGTAAGTGCTAGAATTTCAAAGAATATTGTTTGCCATCTTCTCTGTCCCAATCCTCTTTTTCCATAACCACAGGTGCCAAGCGTCCAAATTCCTCAGCCCTCCTCATGGGCATGCCGGGGAGTTCCAACACTACAGTCAGAGGGAAACCGTCGACCTAAGGTACAGATTATCTAACTAATTAAGAATAAATCAATATATCTAAGTATATATATAAAAAAGAATCTGACCCAAGTCACAGCCCTCCATGTCCCTTGATCTAAGATTATGGGTGGACTGCAGGTCAACATCCCAATTGTAATGAAATAATTTGGACACTAGATGGCATCATTATCAAGTGGTAAAACTAGAACCTCTCATTCAGGCCCAGAGGATCTATGGTACCCAATTTTTTAATCCAGCCTCTCTCTGTCTGCTGACGCTGGACTGTGGACCAACTGGGATTGCTCCCTGAGATGGTGAGGTTGTCCACGGAGTGCTCTAAAAAGTGTCGATATAGGAGGGTTTTGCCAAGACCCTTTCCTATATGATACAGATGTTGTTTCAAACGAGCCCCCATAGAGTTTCTAGTCTCACCCACATAGAACATTTTGCATAGACCACACTGCATGACATACACGACATTGGTGGCCTTCAAATCCAACCTCTGCCATATTGGTGTTCCTAAACCTGAACATTTATTAAATAGATACTTATGGAATGTTAATGCAGTATGTAAGGTATGATGCTTTGTGTCCGTTGCTAACCTAGAGTGTACTAATATGTCTCCCAGATTCCTGTTCCTCCTATACGCTGAGATCACCCGGATGTTCTGGAGGGACTCCATCTCTACTGAAGCCATCTGGAAGTTGGTTTTGATGGTCTTACAGAAGGTCACCATAGCTGGTGAGTAGGTGCATACCAAGGGGACTAGGAGGCGTTCATCTACAGCTTTCTCAAAGTTACCATGTTCTAAAAAGACCTGTTTGACCTCTGTTTTAATACTCCTCAGAAACCGTTTGCTGTAGCCTCGCGGCCCTAACGCTTTAAACAGGATCTGGGTGGCCTTTTCTACATCCTCCGTGAAGGAGCAGATCCTATGGAACCTGATAGGGTTAGGTCTGTGAAAAGTCTTGGCTCAAAAGAGGCAGAGTGTGCACTGGTTAGGGTTAGGGTTAGGGTTAGGTCTGTGAAAAGTCTTGGCTCAAAAGAGGCAGAGTGTGCACTGGCACAAGTTATAGTATAGTATAGTTATAGTATAGTTTTTAAAAAATAGGCTGATTTAATAACCCCAAGAGAAGTTTAAAATATGTGGATTAAAATCTCTTTTCAAAAAGGTGTACAGAACAGTGTTTAATTTATCCTGTATTCATCATTATTAATGCTTTCTTTTTTGTTCAACTTTACCAGGTACCTTGTCACCCCCTGCTATTCACCATCCTGAGGAACGTAGGTAAGTATATTTTCTAATGAATACTGGAGATGTTTTATGTTTCACATTTTTTGTGTCTTTTCCTCCAGGAAATTCACCCTACTCCCCGGATGTTAAACAGGGAGCCTGTGGTCCTTAAGTATTTACACCGAGATGTCCACTATCCATAATTTCAACATCCTTTCAGCGGTCTCAGGGGTCCAGATCGTAGGATCCTGGCCTGTCACATAAAAATAGCGTGGTTCCATTTCAATCAAGGTGTAATAAGGATTTATTCCTTCACTCCTTAGGTTAAATGCCTCCACTCGCTGCTGCTGATCTTTTGCTAATCGGTCATGGCAGGTGAGTCTTGCCAGACTTATAAAAGCATTTGGGAATTTGCGTTCGCAAGTCTTTGCTAATTGCTGGAATTGCTTCCATGTAGTGCTGGTTTGCTGTTTTGTCATACAGCTTACTAGGCCCAAGGCCACGACGACGTGTAGGACCTCTGTATTGGGTGCCAGCTTCTCCACAATCTCCCTCATATGGTTGAAGTTAGCCCCTGGGTAACTATCCACCTGGATGTTCTCATCCTGAAATGAGGGGATTGTGGAGATGCTGGCATCCGCCAACACTACAATGGACAATACACTACAATATACCCAAACAATTTGAGCTTCTACTTCTAAAAATTCAGCTTTCCAGAAACAAGTCTCTCACCATTTCCGCTTGCTATAGACCACCCTCTGCCCCCAGCTGTGCCCTCGATGCCATATGTGAATTGATTGCCCCTCATCTATCCTCTGAGCTCGTGCTACTAGGCGACCTAAACTGGGACATGCTCAACACCCCAGCCATTCTACAATCTAAGCTTGACGCCCTCAATCTCACACAAATTATCTACGAGCCGACCAGGTACAACCCCAAATCCGTAAACACGGGCACCCTTATAGATATCATCCTAACTAACTTGCCCTCCAAATACACCTCTGCTGTTTTCAATCAAGATCTCAGTGATCACTGCCTCATTGCCTGCATCCGTAATGGGTCTGCAATCAAACGTCCACCCCTCATCACTGTTAAACGCTCCTTAAAACACTTCTGCGAGCAGGCCTTTCTAATCGACCTGGACTGGGTATCCTGGAATAACATTGACCTCATCCCATCAGTTGAAGATGCTTGGTCTTTCTTTAAAAGTGCCTTCCTCAACATTTTAAATAAGCATGCTCCATTTAAAAAAATTTGAACCAAGAATAGATATAGTCCTTGGTACACTCCTGACTTGTCCGCCCTTGACCGGCACAAAAACATCCTGTGGCGTTCTGCATTAGCATCGAACAGCCCCCGTGATATGCAACTTTTTAGGGAAGTTAGAAACAAATACACACAGGCAGTTAGGAAAGCTAAGGCTAGCTTTTTTAAACAGAAATTTGCATCCTGTAGCACAAACTCAAAAAAGTTCTGGGACACTGTTAAATCCATGGAGAATAAGAGCACCTCCTCCCAGCTGCCCGCTGCTTTGAGGCTAGGAAACACTGTCACCACTGATAAATCCATTATAATTGAGAATTTCAATAAGCATTTCTCTATGGCTGGCCTTGCGTTCCACCTGGCTACCCATACCTCGGCCAACTGTCCGGCACCCTCCACAGTGACCCGCCCAAGCCCCCACCATTTCTCCTTCACCCATATCCAGATAGCTGATGTTTTGAAAGAGCTGCAACATCTGGACCCCTACAAATCAGCTGGGCTAGATAATCTGGACCCTTTCTTTCTTAAATTGTCTGCTGAAATTGTTGCATCCCCTATCACTAGTCTGTTCAACCTCTCTTTCGTATCGTCTGAGATTCCCAAAGATTGGAAAGCTGCCGCGGTCATTCCTCTCTTCAAAGGGGGTGACACTCTTGACCCAAACTGCTACAGACCTATATCTATCTTACCCTGTCTTTCCAAAGTATTCGAAAGCCTTGTTAACAAGCAGGTTACCGACCATTTGGAATCCCACCGTACCTTCACCTCTATGCAATCTGGTTTTAGAGCTGGTCATGGGTGCACTTCGGCCACGCTCAAGGTCTTAAACGATATCATAAATGCCATCGATAAGAGACACTACTGTGCAGCCGTCTTCATCGACCTGGCCAAAGCTTTCGACTCTGTCAATCACAACATTCTTATTGGTAGACTCAACAGCCTGGGGTTCTCAAACAATTGCCTGGCCTGGTTTACCAACTACTTTTCTGATAGAGTTCAGTGTGTCAAATCGGAGGGCCTGTTGTCCGGACCTCTGGCAGTCTCTATGGGGGTGCCGCAGGGTTCAATTCTCGGGCCGACTCTTTTCTCGGTTTACATCAATGATGTTGCTCTTGCCGCTGGTGACTCTTTGATTCACCTCTATGCAGATGATACCATCCTTTATACCTCTGGCCCCTCTCTAGACACTGTGCTAAGTAACCTCCAGACGAGCTTCAACGCCATACAACTCTCCTTCCGTGGCCTCCAACTGCTCTTAAACACAAGTAAAACCAAATGCATGCTTTTCAATCGGTCACTGTCTGCACCCGCCTGTCCGTCCAGCATCAACACTCTGGACGGCTCTGACTTAGAATATGTGGACAACTATAAATATCTAGGTGTCTGGTTGGATTGTAAACTCTCCTTCCAGACTCACATTATGCACCTGCAATCAAAAATTAAATCTAGAATCGGAACAAGGCATCCTTTACTCATGCTGCCAAACATACCCTTGTTAAATTGACCATTTTACCAATCCTCGACTTTGGCAATGTCATATATGCTGGTTTGCTGTTTTGTCATACAGTTTACTAGGCCCAAGGCCACGACGACGTGTAGGACCTCTGTATTGGGTGCCAGCTTCTCCACAATCTCCCTCATATGGTTGAAGTTAGCCCCTGGGTAACTATCCACCTGGATGTTCTCATCCTGAAATGAGGGGATTGTGGAGATGCTGGCATCCGCCAACACTACAATGGGTTTGACCACCTCTAAATTCCAATCCCTTGTCTTTCTGTTGCTAATAGCATGTAGGGTGGGTTCCCTCCGGCAGAGGACATTTTGTGGCAGCTGACGGTGGGTGGTTTTGGGGTTGGGGTAGAGGGGAGTGGGGAGGGATTTAATGGAAGGGAGGGGTTGAGGTTAGGGTTAGGGGGCCGGGGATGGTTAAGTCCCCCTTCCTCCACCAAGGGTTTAGGGGAGGTGGGGGGGAGGGTTAGGTTTAGGTATGGGGGGGTAGGGAGCAGGGGTCCAGATGGAGTTCGAACCCCTGTCCCACACCCAGGAGTTAAGGGAAGGAAAGGGTTGGGGTCAGGGTTTAGGGTAGGGATACAACCCCTCTTCCCCACCCCACCACCACCCAATCGTGTCAGCACTACTCTGGGGGTCCGGTCGGGCTCCACTGTTGGGGTGATGTTATGTTTATTCCCAACAGGAGATGTCCCTGAGCCCGCCGGACTGCCCCTTGTCCACACCGAAGTTGAGTGACCACCCCTCTGAGTGTCCACACTGGAAAGGGAGCCCCGCTCACTCAGAGCTGGGGTCCCTGTTGTAGTGGATAGAGGAGACAATTGAAAGTCCTCCAGGTCTTGCTCCCGAAGGGCTTGAGAAGATTGAGTTTCTCCTGGAGAGGTAAGTATTTCCCGTAATTTTGTCACTGATGTTGTTGTGAATTTACGTTTGTATCTTAACCTCCCCCAATACACCCCCATACGGAGTGCCTCCTCATCCAAATCAGGTATGTCACACAGTAAAAAGGTCAGCATGTCAGCGTAATGGTCTTTTAAAATCTTCAGGTTCCCCTCCAACCAAGCGTTTGTGTTCTCTTTCACCTTGGTTGTGGTGTTCAGGGAGGGGGAAGCAGGTTTTATAAATGTAGATAATTTATTGACCTGCCTCTGCATTCCTCTTGGACAGGATCATTTAGAGATTGACTCATCTAGGATCTCTGTGTGGTGCAGGGCCTGAAGAATTTTAAAATACCTTTTGGCAAGCAGGGTGTTTAATCCTGCTTCCATTGTGATCTAAGACCGCTAAAAAGTGTTAAAATGCTAAAATGCCTCAAAGGTCACAATAAAATTGTTTCAGACCTAAAAGAACGTTCAAAAGTGTATTTAAAAACTATGGTATTGTCATATTAGTCCTTTAACTGCACATACAGATAGTCCTGATTAACAGGTTCTGTTCTCTCTTGCCCCAGTGGCACTTTTTGCAGGACAGATACAACCCTTAAACCAGTCGGGCCCCTGAAACACTGCACACTGTGCTTTATCAAGAACCAAGGTAAGTGTATCACTCCAAAACACCCACACTCTCACTCTCACTCCACACCAAGAGGGGTTTTCCCACTAGTAGGGTTTCTCTCTCCTACAAAGTGCCAAGTGCTAGGTGCAAAATTGTGCATAGATCTGTTTTTAAGAAAGGACTAAAAAGGATTCAAAGAGGGTTAGGGTT
>CAEFZP010000975.1:0-13799 GCA_903064625.1 Mallotus villosus
CTCAAATCTGGTCCTAAGCCGCCTGACTATAAGTCTTTCCTGTTGACTTGCTTGAGAGAATGAATTAATGAAAGGGTTAACTTGGGAGGGGAGGAGCCTATTCTCATTATTTCACTAAAACGAAACTGAAGAGATTCTAAACTCAGGGAAACACGTTCTACTGAGTTTAGGTTGACAGTGTTTTAAGTTATTTTAGACAGAGATCCGAGACAGCAAAATAAGTACCAACAGGTGAGAACAGAGATTACATCTGACCTGTTCAATTTAACCTCAGTTGTATCCAATGATGATGTGGCTTGTAAATATAGAATGTTGCTTGACTCTGTCATTCTAAAGACTGTAGAACTATGTTCTTCTGATCCTTGATATTCTGCTGTATTTTCGATGTGCAATATTTGTACCTCGCTTTGGATAAAAGCTTCTGCCATATGAATCAATGTAAATGTATAGGCTACTATGTATGGTAGTCATGTATAGCAGGGTTTCGTGTAGTAAATCGGTCACATAACAAGAGGATCTGTAGGGTAGTCTTGCAAAACTAGCAATTTTGGCTTGAGATCGAAAGGATTCAAACCTAAATAGCCCACCACCTCCCTTCAAAGCAGTGTTGCCAACTAATTTGCCGGGGAAGTTGCTAGAGGAAGTTCGATTTGTTGCTAAAAGTTGCTAAATTACGTTGTGATGTTGTGTGTAGATATAGAATACACAATAACGTTACTCATCCAGCCAACTCAGCCAACGTTACTGACTGGCCATTGCGGCAGAAAATATGATTTGCAATTTGCTGAAGTTGCTGCTGGTCGGCTGCTGCCTGTGCATGAGCTAAGCGCCTGCTGCTGAAGTCACTCACATCATGCACTTTTGCAGCCAGGAGCGTGTGTTGTGGCTGAGCGTGTGACAGAGAAGATCGTGCGTTCATTCCAGCACTTTACCAGTTGCTAAAAGTTCCAAATATATTAGGCAGGCAGGCAGACGTCCGACCGGTCCGATCATTGAATTCGGTCAAAGTCCTATCATTGACATTGGTCTGAACAAAATAATTGGAGTGTTTAGTCTTGCGACGTTAACCGATATCATATGTAGAAAATGATGCTGTCAAGCCTTGAGATTTATGGTTGTTATCAGGATGTGAAGTTTATTTCTGCAAATATGACCCCAAAAAATTCTCAACTACATTTGCTAACCCTGCCTGCAAGAAAGTAAAACATATATATATACAATATACAATCCAATAAGTTAAATTAACGAGTTCATAGATTTAAGAGATTCATTATTTTACTTTTGGTGTCATTCTAGATATGGCTTCCTGCAGCAGTCTCCTGTCTGAAGATCAGTTCCTGTGTTCTATCTGTCTGGATGTGTTCACTGATCCTGTCTCTACTTCATGTGGACACAACTTCTGCAAGGCCTGTATCACCAAGTACTGGGACAACAGTGACCTGTGTCAATGTCCCATGTGCAAGAGATTCTGATAAGAGACCAGATCTTCGTGTCAACACTTTTCATCTCTGAGATGGCTGCTCAGTTCAGGAAGTCAGAGCCACTGAAAGCTACCATCAGTCCAGACCTGCGTCCTACTAAACCTGAAGTGTCATGTGACATCTGTACAGGTACCAAGCTCAAGGCCCTGAAGTCCTGTCTGGTGTGTCTGGCCTCTTACTGTGAGACTCACCTGGAGCCTCATCAGAGAGTTGCAGCCTTGAAGAAACACAAGCTGATCGACCCTGTGGAGAACCTGGAGGACAGGATGTGTCAGAAGCATGACAAACTGTTAGAACTCTTTCTGTAGGAAGGACCAGACGTTTGTTTGTGTCATGTGCATGAGAACAGACCACAAGACCCATGGCTCTATCACTTTAGAAGAGGCATATGAACAGAGGAAGACTAAGCTGGGACAGATGATGGATGAGATGAAGCAGATGATGGAAGAAAGATCTAGGAAGGTTCAGGAGATCAAACTCTCAGTAGAGACCAGCAAGAGAGATGCAGAGCGAGAGATATCAGACAGTGTTCAGGTCTTCACTGCTCTGGTGCGCTCCATTGAGAGAAGCCAGGCTGAGCTCATTGAGGTGATTGAGGAGAAGCAGAAAGCAGCAGAGAATCAGGCTGAAGGGTTGATTAAAGATCTGGAGCAGGAGATCACTGAGCTGAAGAGGAGAAGCACTGAGCTGGAGCAGCTCTCACACACTGAGGACCACATCCATCTGCTCCAGAGCTTCCCATCCCTGAGCACCCCTCCACACACCAAGGACTGGTCTGAGATCAGTGTCCACAGTGGTCTGAGTGTGGGGGCAGTGAGGAGAGTTGTGTCTCAGCTGGAGGAGACACTCAATAAAGAGATGGAGAAGCTGCCTGAAGTCAAGCTGAAGAGGATTCAGCAGTATGCAGTGGATGTGACTCTGGACCCTGATACAGCATATCCCTATCTCATCCTGTCCGAGGATGGGAAACAAGTGCGACATGGGGACATAAAGCAGAATCTCCCTGACAACCCAGAGAGGTTTGATTGTTATACCCGTGTCCTTGGAAAGCAGGGCTTCTCCTCAGGGAGGTTCTACTATATGGTGCAGGTAGAGGGGAAAACTGAGTGGACAGTGGGAGTGGTCAGAGAGTCCATCAACAGGAAGGGGAAGACCCCAGTGAATCCTGAGAATGGATACTTGGGTATATGGCTGAGTAATGGAAAAGGTTACTGTGCTCTGACTGAACCCTCGTGTCCCCCTCTCCCTGAGACAGAAGCCCCAGAAGGTGGGGGTGTTTGTGGACTATGAGGAGGGTCTGGTCTCCTTTTATGATGTGGAGGCCAGGTCTCATATCTACTCTTTCACTGGGTGCACCTTCTCTGAGAAACTCTATCCATACATCAGTCCCTGTTTGAACGATGGAGGTAAAAACTCTGCCCCTCTGATCATCACTGCTGTCACACACTAATAAATACAAGTGTGGATTTGCTGGTGGGAAAGAGCAACTTTCATTAAAAAACCATCATATAATATCCAACAACAAATATAATTGCATTCTTTATCTAGTAAGGACTTCCATTGATTTCTTTTTCAAAATATGTTATAACATAACATGGATTTATACAGTGAATATCATGCATCATGGACAGAGTAAGAAAGGGAAAAATTAAATGAACATGTGTAATGATTTATGGTGGGCCGTTATCGGCGTTAACGTGCTGCGTTAACGTGAGACCCTTATCGTGTGAAAAAAAATATTGCCGTTAACCTATTCTCAAAGTTGGGTTGGGAGCTGGGTCTATACTACGCAAGCTATGATGACTTTCACCTTGATATTTTCACTGCCGCTTACCAAGCCTGCAGTAATGGATGCCTGATCAAATTATACTTTTCAATATAAGTTTGTGGTTCAACAGGACACAGCCAAGACGCTGCGCTCTTCTAAGCTGATCCACACCTTGAGGATCGATTAATTTGAGGATCTGTCAGATTGTGTCCTGTTGAACCACAAATCGAATTTGAATTGCCCGTAGATGTAACCAGCGATATCCTTGCATATGTCCATTGCATTGTCCTGATGCACAAAAGCTATATCACCTCATCCAAATAAGTATGATGTTTGCTTCTCAATAGGCCCAAATCACAGCAATGTATTTACAAAGTCCGAATGCTTATTACAATCTGGTGATTTTTGGCCAAAATTAGGAGTCGGCCTAGGCAGCCTATTTCCTTATTGCTGAATCCTATTGAAAAGTATAATTCAGACTTTTTCCTTGCAAATTTACGACTTTAATCTCAGAATATTACTCCTCCGGCTTCTATTTTTTTAACCTATCTGGCCCTAATACGCCGTCGTAGATGTTTACCTCGGTTAAATACGTAAAAGCACGCCATTACAAACATTCTCAAGCGCACCCCCGGTGGTCAGTCTGCGCACCACTTGGGAACCACTGCTCTAGATTAATCTAGATTAATTCCAAGATTACAGTGAGATTAATCTATATTTAAAAAAAATAAGATATGCCCACCTCTAGTAATGAAACACAATGAATCCTTTACAAAACCTTTTCATGTTCTAAATGTGATTAAATACACCTTGACATTCACCTCAACTGTGTTGATGCCTAATGTCTATCTCTTATTTAAATGGGGAACATACACATGCCATATTTAAAGTACAAAAACCTAAATATTGTTTTGCGTCTAACTAAGAATACCCCAGCATTTTTCATTGTGTATTTTGTAACCTGCTATTGTGTTTGGGTAAAATTGGAAGCTTTTTCAAGTTTAGATGAAAAATACCTAAAAATGTTCTGAAAATAAAAGCTTCATGACATTGTAAAAATAAAGGGATTCAAATGAATATGTACTTATGCTAATCAGGAACACCTATTACTTTATCTGTTTTCATATATTTTCAGTATTAATACATTCATACATGTGTCCAACTGTAAGTTAAGAAAGCCGTTTGACTTGACATTCAAATGTAAAGTGGCACTTAGCAAATATCATCCCACGCACACACACACCCCTTCTTTTACTCAACACCGCATTTGGCAAATGAGCAAAATAATCACAACCCAGGAAGCTCTCAATCTTGCATTTGATTATTATGATGAGGAGGAGGAAAGGCATGGTGATTGTGAAACAGAAGAGGAAGAGTCTGAAATAGAGGACAATGTTGAATGTGATCTGGACAATGAAGAAGAGACCTCTGATGAGGAAGAGGAGCCTAATGATACAGAAGCTCAAAGAAAGATAAAGACATCAGAAAAGGGCAAAACATTGTGGTCTTCAATTTACATTTTACATTTACATTACATTTATTCATTTAGCAGACGCTTTTATCCAAAGCGACTTCCAAGAGAGAGCTTTACAAAAGTGCATATGTCACTGATCATAACAACGAGATATCCCCAAACATTGCAGGTAGTCAAACATGAAGCATACATTGTGAAAAACCAAAAATAAGTCCCAAAGGGAAGAATCATCCCCTAAGAAAGCCAGGGCCAAGAACAATCACAAATTATAATCAAAATGACCCTAGGTCCCACAAAGTATGCAGTCTCACATGTCACAGACATACAATCTGCCTTTGAGCTTTTTATACCACAGCCTAAAAAAAGGTAATTGTTGACATGACCAACATGGAAGGGAGACGAGTGTTTGGGAATAGTTGGAGGCAGGTTGACACGTGTCATTTCCACGCTTACATGGGGCTGCTGCTGCTTGCTGGGGTATACAAGTCCAACAATGAGGCCACTTCCAATTTATGGGATGCTGAAATGGGTCGGGCCATTTTCCGCGCTACTATGTCACTTCAAACCTTTCATATGTTTTCGAGAGTTATTCGATTTGATAAACGCAAAACATTAGATTAGCTTGGCGCGAGATGGACAAACTTGCACCCTTAAGAGATGTTTGGGACAAATAGGTGGAACGCTTGCCACTGACCTACAATCCAGGGACGGAGGTCACGGCAGGTGAATGTTTGGTCCCATTCAGAGTCACTGTCAATTTAGACAATACATTTCCAGTAAGGCTGGGAAATATGGCATCAGAATCTGGGCAGTTTATGACGCAAGGAACAGCTATGCATGGAATATGCAAATATATACCGGTACACTGTGTACCGGTGGAGCTGTGTCATAGAATAATCAGGACCTAAATGTGCGAATGGAAATGACAGAACATCTTCAGGGGCGTGAAGTGTCATGTGACATCTGTACAGGTATCAAGCTCAAGGCCCTGAAGTCCTGTCTGGTGTGTCTGACCTCTTACTGTGAGACTCACCTGGAGCCTCATCAGAGAGTTGCAACCTTGAAGAAACACAAGTTGATCGACCCTGTGGAGAACCTGGAGGACAGGATGTGTCAGAAGCATCACAAACTGTTAGAACTCTTCTGTAGGAAAGACCAGATATTTGTTTGTGTCATGTGCATGAGAACAGACCACAAGACTCATGGCTCTATCACTTTAGAAGAGGCGTTTGAACAGAGGAAGATTACGCTGGGACAGATGATGGTTGAGATGAAGCAGATGATGGAGGAAAGATGGAGGAAGATTCAGGAGATCAAACTCTCAGTAGAGACTAGCAAGAGAGATGCAGTGAGAGAGATATCAGACAGTGTTCAGATCTTCACTGCTCTGGTGCGCTCCATTGAGAGAAGCCAGGCTGAGCTCATTGAGGTGATTGAGGATAAGCAGAAAGCAGCAGAGAAACAGGCTGAAGGGTTGATTCAAGATCTGGAGCAGGAGATCACTGAGCTGAAGGGGAGAAGCACTGAGCTGGAGCAGCTCTCACACACTGAGGACCACCTCCACCTGCTCCAGAGCTTCCCATCCCTGAGCACCCATCCACACACCAAGGACTGGTCTGAGATCAGTGTCCACAGTGGTCTGAGTGTGGGGGCAGTGTGGAGAGCTGTGTCTCAGCTGGAGCAGACACTCGATAAAGAGATGGAGAAGCTGCCTGAAGTCAAGCTGAAGAGGATTCAGCAGTATGCAGTGGATGTGACTCTGGACCCTGATACAGCACATCCTCATCTCATCCTGTCTGAGGATGGGAAACAAGTGAGAGATGGAGACATAAGGCAGGATCTCCCTGACAACCCAGAGAGGTTTGATCATTCTTTCTGTGTCCTGGGAAAGCAGGGCTACTCCTCAGGGAGGTTCTACTATGAGGTGCAGGTGGAGGGGAAGACTAAGTGGACAGTGGGAGTGGTCAGAGAGTCCATCAACAGGAAGGGGGTGATCATAGCGAGTTCTAAGAAGGGATACTGGACTTTAGGTCTTAGGAATGGAGATCAGTACAGGGCTCTGGCTGACCCTGATGTCCTCCTCCTCCTGAAACAGAAGCCCCAGAAGGTGGGGGTGTTTGTGGACTATGAGGAGGGTCTGGTCTCCTTTTATGATGTGGAAGCCAGGTCTCATATCTACTCTTTCACTGGCTGCACCTTCACTGAGAAACTCTATCTACTCTTCGGTCCCAGTCTGAATAATGGAGGTGAAAACTCTGCCCCTCTGATCATCACTCCTGTCACACATTGAATAAAAGTTAAGGATTTTGTGTAGATTATAGGGGTGTAACAATATATCGCGGAACAATGCAACATTTTTACAATATGACGTCCGTTTGATCCTATTGGTTGAGATACCAGCACGCGACCTAGTCTGCACCTGCGTCATGCGTGCATTTACTGCATTCACAGAAATCGCATGAACTGAGTTAACTAAATTGTATGTACAACAAATACAATTTTTGTTTTAAAAAAAAATCTTATTCTATTGTATTTGTTATTTTAATTCTAATTCCACTTAGTTTTGCTAGTTTATGTACCCTTAGTATAGATAGTCTAATCTAGTAAAATGTAAGGTTCCTATATGTTTATTGTATGCACGTTCCTGCCAAAGCAAATTCCTTGTCTGTGCAAACTTTCATGGCGAATAAATAAAAACAATATTACATGAAGTTCCAAAAGACTGTATTTGCGCTCAAAAAAATGTGTGTGCTCACATTAACTGTTGATGTCACTGCCAAAGTGTAATGAACCAGACTCAGGAGAAGAGGTAGCGATCCAGGTGCGGGCTTTAATGTACTGAGTAGTCAGACAGGCAAAGGTCGGCAACAGGCAAACAACAAGGCAGGCAAATCCAAAGGATGGTCGGGTCACAGGCTTGGGTCGAACAGGGGCTGGCAGGAATGTCAGAGACTAGGCACAGAGCAGGCACAGAGCAGGTACAGAACAAAGGTCTGGTACACATAAATCTTTAGGCTTGGTAAACGCTCGGTAATGCAGGTAAAAACAAACAAGACTTCGCAATGGATAAACAGCTAAGCTGGTATATATAGCTTGACCATCTAATCAGGTAAATGAGGTGCAGGTGTGAGTGCGTGTTGGGGAATGTCAAAACTCTGGTGACAGAGATCTGGGAAGGGGAGCCACCACTGTCACACAAAGCTGATATCAAACTTGTGTCCCTGAACTGTTCTATAGTTGGTTAAGCAAGGGGAGATTCAATAGCCGAGTAGTGCATGTAGTAGTGTGTGTGTGTGCGTGCGTGTCGATGCAATACATTAATCAGGTTGTGCAGTTAGATGTGTGTGTATGATATTGTGTGTGTTATGGTGTGTGTTTAAGATGGTGTGTTTGTGTGTGCGTGCTCCAGGTGACTCACTAAGCAGTGCAGTAGTTCTGCACTAGTCCAGGGGTGTGCTGTACTCCTCTGGACTATGCCCTCCAATCAGAAGGTTGTTGGTTCGATGCCATGCCAAATGACGTTGTGTCCCTGGGCAAGGCACTTCACCCTACTTGCCTCGGGGAGAATGTCCCTGTACTTACTGTAAGTTGCTCTGGATAAGAGCGTCTGCTAAATGACTTAATGTAAACCGCACCACTGCACATTAACGCACGCTAGTTAAAACAGGGTTGATTTGTGGCCAAAACTGTATGTATTTGAAAAAACTAATCTGTGTTACTCACAGTTATCTGGTTCACTGCATAGTGGGTACATTATTTTTTAAGTCAGATATTACTACATAAGTTATTAAGGACTAAGTTATTAAAATGTTCTCTGTCTGTGTTATACTAGCTAATGTCTTTCCAGTTGTTAGACTGGCTTTCTCTTCAGACTGGACTGTCTCACACCTGAGTGACAGGATAGCAGAATTACATACTAAGAACCCAACTGAACATAACTCATGGTCAGACACTGTTGTCCTGTTGTGAGGGTGCGTCACATTATGAAACGATTGCAAAGTACTGTTGTCATTTTTGTCAGGGCGAGTTATAATCGGAACTGTGCGATGTTGTTGCCCCTATAGGACACAAGTCTGTCTGTCTGACATGGCTGCCGTGTGAGCTGGAGAGTTCACAGACGCACGAGAAACCATAAACAATGTTTCTTCAGGTGACCTTTGACCTCCTAAAGGTGGGTTAGGCCAGGGTTAGAGTCAAGTTTGTCTGGGAGGTGAAGGAGTATGAATTGGTGTGGTAGTTGACAGTAGGAGTATAGTGGTGAAAGGGGGGGGTTACATGGGACCATTAATGTGTGTGTGTGAGTGTGGGGAGTGGATGGGGTTGTGGGGTAGAGGAAATAATTTAGGGGATGGAGCAGGCTATGAGAAGTAGGGAGAGTGGGGTGAAACCCTGGCGATGGTGATGATCAGACTGATGGGGGAGGAGAAGAAGGGATAT
Organism: Mallotus villosus; assembly: GCA_903064625.1. Taxonomy (NCBI): domain Eukaryota; kingdom Metazoa; phylum Chordata; class Actinopteri; order Osmeriformes; family Salangidae; genus Mallotus; species Mallotus villosus. The sequence continues at coordinate 9,161 of CAEFZP010000975.1, forward strand.
ATTTGGGAGGGGAGGGTGCAGATGGGGATGTCAGAGACTCCTATATAGCCTGTGCAAACAGTACAGGGGACTTCTCATGCTCTTCTGTCAAACACAGCCTCCTCATTCACCACCAGAGGGCTCCATACCAAGAATAAGGAACAGGGAGGTATTTTTAGGGGGCCACAGCGGAAATGCTAAAAGTGACTCTCTCCAGTATGTGTTTTGCATTCTTTAAATGATCTACTCTTGAGAGTAGAGTCCTCTACTTATGCCCTGTAACCATCTGCAAACCCCTAAAATACTTTTTGAGAGGGGAATGGGCCCTTCATTCTTCCTGGATCCTCATTACGGCTAGTTTGAAAGGCACTATAGTATACACTGAATACACTGGTATAGGCTGCCACCTCTTGGCAAAAATAGAAAACTGTCACATGCACATTTCATGAGCCTGTCCTATGAACATGCCATGCTATGCCAGCTTTCTGCCACTCTGAGCAGCCTATAGATTGTGGATGTTAAATGTGCATAACACATAAACATACCTCAGATTCCATCAAAGTATATTTTGGGAACGCTTGTTGGCTTGAGTCTTAATGGGGGAGTAGTTTGGCCTCAGTGAGTCAGAAAGAACATACTGGAAGCATTATCACCTCAGACTGCAAGATATAATATGCAGCGAGGATACTTCAATCATCTGTAGTAGGCCTACTACTTAGCCTAATTGTTGTTGGGTTAATAGTTTGAAAGAGCTTGGGGAGTCGATTGCCACAACTCATGGTATATTTTTCATATATTGCATCAACATGGGTGGACTATTGCTGTTGTAAAACCGTTACATCATAGGGATTAAAAACAAAAGTGTGTTTTACATTGATATTGGTCATGTTAGGGTGTTAATAAGACCATGAGTGTGTGCAGAGTGTGTACAGGCCTGGACAGGTCGACAATGAACTGTGTGATTTACTAATACACCCCTCTAAGACTGTAGTTGAGGATTTATAATTATTGCATTATTACTTTCATTCACCATACATAAACTAGCAACTGTAATCTAGATGTTATTGTAACACTGTAACATTATATTTGGTTTTGTAGTGCCTGGTTGCTGAGGTGGTTACTGTCCAATGTGGCCAGTAAATATACGTTGTTGATACTGATCACTGACACACTGGAAATATGCACTCCTGATCCTTGATCTTCTGCTGTGCTTTGTGTGATATTTGTAAAGAGCATCAGTATTTGAAGAGACACACTCCTGTGTTCTACACCATTAGGTCAGTTAAACATGTGGACTATTGACAATATCTGAATGTCACAGTGTTTACCTACAGTGTCACTCTCTGCTTCTGAGCCCTTAATCATTTAACAGGATTCATTTCAAAAAGATTGTTTGGACCTGACTGACTGATCTTCAGTAGCTGTAAAGTAGTGAGTCGTTCCTGTTGACTTGCTTGAGAGACTGAATCCACGAAAGGGTTAATTTGGGAGGGGAGGAGCCTATTATTATTATGTTACTGAAACGAAACTAAAGAGATTCTTAACTCAGGGAAACACGTTGTACTGAGTTTAGGTTGACAGTGTTTAGGTTATTTTATACACAGAAATCCGAGACAGCACAACAAGTACCAACAGGTGAGAACAGATTAAGTCTGACCTGTTCAATTTAACCTCAGTTGTACATTTACATGTATTCATTTAGCAGACGCTTTTATCCAAAGCGACTTCCAAGAGAGAGCTTCACAAAAGTGCTTAGGTCACTGATCATAACAACGAGATAGGCCAGCCCCAAACATTGCGGGTAGCCAAAACATGAAGAATACATTGTGAAAAACCAAAGGGAAGAACCATAAGACCATGTAGTTACACAAGTTACAATTAAACAACATATGAACCTCAAAAGTGCTAGAGTGTACCTGTAGAAAAGTAAGCAACAATAATATATTTCACAGCGAGTACAATAATTTTAAATCAGTTACAACTAACCAACAAGAGCGGACAACAGTTGTATCCAATTATAATGTGGCTCATAAATATACAATGACTGTCATTCTAAAGACTGTAGAACTATATTCTTCTGATCCTTGATATTCTGGTGTATTTTCTAAATGGAATATTTGTTTACCTCGCTTTGGATTAAAGCGTTAAAAAAATGTATACAATGTATAGTAATGCATGAAAAGAAGGTGTCTGTTATTGAAGTCTTGAAAACCAAGCAATGTTGGCCTGAGTTTGAAAGGAGTAGTCCATCTAATCATTTAATTTGTTCAAATACCATCCAATCATTGAGTTTGGTCTCAACACAATTATTGGTTGTGTTTATTATAGTCTTGCGATGGCCACCGATATCATATTGAGAAAATGGTACCGTCAGACCTTGAGATGTATTGGTTGTTATCAGGATGTGAAGTTTATTTCAGCAAATATGACAAAAAGTGCATCTTAACAACATTTTCTATCCCTGTCTGTGAGAAACTGTTTGATGAGTTCATAGATCTACAAGATTCATAATTTAACTGTTGGTGTCATTCTAGATATGGCTTCTGGCAGCAGTCTCCTGTCTGAAGATCAGTTCCAGTGTTCGATCTGTCTGGATGTGTTCACTGACCCAGTCACTACTTCATGTGGACACAACTTCTGCAAGGTCTGTATTACTAAGCATTGGGACAGCAATGACCTGTACCAATGTCCATTGTGTATGGAGCTTTTCTACAGAAGACCTGAGCTTCAAGTCAACATAGAATTCAGAGCTGTGATGGAACATTATAAAATCAGAAATTGTCACTTTGCCAAACCTGGAGAAATACCATGTGACATCTGCACTGAGAGAAAGTTCAAGGCCCTGAAGTCCTGTCTGGTGTGTCTGACCTCTTACTGTGAGACTCACCTGGAGCCTCATCAGAGAGTTGCAGCCTTGAAGAAACACAAGCTGATCGACCCTGTGGAGAACCTGGAGGACAGGATGTGTCAGAAGCATGAGAGACCCCTGGAGCTGTTCTGTAGGACTGACCAGTCGTGTGTGTGTTTCATGTGCACGAGAACAGACCATAAGACCCATGACACTGTCACTTTAGAGGACGAGTACAGACCAAAAAAGAAGTATCTGGTGAAGATGATGACTGAGATGAAGCAGATGATGGAAGAAAGATCTAGGATGGTTCAGGAGCTCAAACTCTCAGTAGAGACCAGCAAGAGAGATGCAGTGAGAGAGATATCAGACAGTGATCATGTATTCACTGCTTTGGTGCGCTTTATTGAGAGAAGCCAGGCTGAGCTCATTGAGGTGATTGAGGAGAAGCAGAAAGCAGCAGAGAAACAGGCTGAAGTGTTGATTAAAGATCTGGAGCAGGAGATCACTGAGCTGAAGAGGAGAAGCACTGAGCTGGAGCAGCTCTCACACACTGAGGACCACCTCCACCTGCTCCAGAGCTTCCCATCCCTGAGCACCCCTCCACACACCAAGGACTGGTCTGAGATCAGTGTCCACAGTGGTCTGAGTGTGGGGGCATTGAGGAGAGCTGTGTCTCAGCTGGAGGAGACACTCAATAAAGAGATGGAGAAGCTGCCTGAAGTCAAACTGAAGAGAATTCAACAGTATGCAGTGGATGTGACTCTGGACCCTGATACAGCATTTCTCTATCTCACCCTGTCTGAGGATGGGAAACAAGTAGGTTTTGGAGACATAAGGCAGGATCTCCCTGACAACCCAGAGAGGTTTGATCTTTGTCCAAGTGTCCTGGCAAAGCAAGGCTTCTCCTCAGGGAGGTTCTACTATGAGGTGCAGGTTGAGGGGAAGACTAAGTGGGATCTGGGAGTGGTCAGAGAGTCCATTGACAGAAAGGGGATTATCATAGTGAGTCCTGAGGATGGATACTGGACTGTATGGCTGAGGTATGGAGATGAGTATAAGGCTCTGGGTGGCCCTAATGTCCTCCTCTCCCTGAGACAGAAGCCCCAGAAGGTGGGGGTGTTTGTGGACTATGAGGAGGGTCTGGTCTCCTTTTATGATGTGGAGGCCAGGTCTCATATCTACTCTTTCACTGGCTGCACCTTCACTGAGAAAATCTATCCATATTTCGGTCCTTGTGTGAACAATGGAGGTAAAAACTCTGCCCCTCTGATCATCACTCCTGTCACACACTGATAAAAAAAAGGATATGGATTATGTGTAGATTAATTACAAAACATGAATTTAGAACCAGACTAGAATATTCTCTTGTAATAAAGTCCACTGATTGTTTAAAGAATATTGCAATCTAGAGTTTAGTATCTCTACAGTGAATGCTATGACGAACAAAGAAAATAAAAAACTTGACGAAATGACCAAAAATGATAATAATTGTATATGTTATGAACGAATGACAGATTTATGAATGTGTATCCCTGATATGTTAATCAGTAATCAATCATTACATTACATTGGAGCTGCCTTTCAGCAACCATTTCTCTGCTTGTATAACACACCTCTAAAACTGGCATAGGTGTGTGTTCCCCACATCTGGTGTTGTCCTCCACTCTATCATCCTTTTCATCATAAGGTCAGAGGTCAGCAACGTCAATCCTGGATCTCCTGATCGTCCTCCTCTGTCCACCAGAGGGGACACATGTCAGGTCTTTGTTCTCAGTACCTCCATCTGGGTTGTCTCTTCCTCATCTCTTC